>WWET01005326.1:27068-41101 GCA_011038615.1 Limnodynastes dumerilii
ACAATAATGGGTGGAGGTCTGGCAACAGGATTGGGATGAAACCTTCTAGGATTGCGGAAAGGCTTGAGTAAGGAGACATGGAATGTATTGGGAATTTTCATACTCCGGGGAAGTCCTAATTTCATGGCTACCGGGTTGACCCGAGAGATGATGGGAAACGGACCGATAAACCGCGGGCCCAACTTTTTGCATGGTTGTCTGAGACGGATATTCTTCGTAGACAACCAAACTTTGTCTCCAACCCTAAAAGAATGATCGGTTCTGTGGCGATCTGCTTTCCGTTTGGAAGATACCATCTGACGCCGTAGGGACAAATTTACTCTGGTCCAGATGGATTTGATCCTCCTAGCAATCTTGCGTGAGTCGGAAGAATCACCCACCTCAGGCTGGAGAAAAGAATTGGCTCGCGGATGATATCCCAAGGTACAGAAGAAGGGAGAAATGTTGGTGGCGCTGTGAGCAGCGTTATTGTATGCAAACTCTGCCCAAGCCAGGTTCTGAGACCAGTTATCCTGGAACTTGGAGATGTAGCAGCGAAGGTATTGCTCCATACTTTGGTTAATGCGTTCCGTCTGACCGTTGGATTGGGGATGGTACCCTGATGACAAACAGATGTTGATGTGCAGGAGCCTGCAAAAAGCACGCCAGAAACGAGCGACAAACTGGGTGCCTCTATCTGAGACGATATCCGTCGGGAGTCCATGAAGATGAATAATGTGTCTGATGAAAAGATTGGCAAGCTCCTCAGCAGAAGGCAACCCAGGCAAAGGTACAAAATGAGCCATTTTACTGAACCTGTCCACAATGACCCAAATGGTAGTGTTGGAATCTGAGACAGGGAGCTCAGTGACGAAATCCATGGACAGGTGGGTCCAAGGACGTCTGGGAATGGGAAGTGGAAGGAGGAGACCCGCCGGAGGGGACCGAGAAGACTTATTCTGAGCACAGGTAGGGCAGGAGTTGACAAATTCCCTGATGTCCTTGGTCATGGCGGGCCACCATACCACTCGGGCCACCAACTCCAGTGTCTTTTGGACCCCAGGATGACCAGCGGTCTTGCAGGAATGAGTCTCCGACAATACAGACTTCCTAAGTCTCTTAGGAACAAACAGACGATTGCGTGGCATCTGGTCTGGAGCTTGACCCTGAGACTTCCGGATGAGAGACTGGAGATCTTGAGTGAGACCCATAATGATTGAGGAAGCGGGCAGAATGGGAAGGGGGGGAGAGGTGGGCGCATGTTCAGAGTTGAAAGAGCGTGATAGCGCATCAGCCCTCTTGTTGAGTGAACCAGGACGATAGGTGATGGTGAAGTTAAACCTGGTAAAAAACAGTGCCCATCTTGCTTGTCTAGGATTCAACATCTTGGCTGCTTCTATATAAGCCAAATTCTTGTGGTCAGTGATGACGATGATTGGGTGAAGCGCCCCCTCCAACCAATGCCTCCATTCGTCAAAGGCCATCTTGATGGCCAGTAACTCTCTGTTACCTACGTCGTAATTCCTCTCTGCCGGGGAAAATTTCTTCGAGAAGTACGCACAAGGATGGTTCTTGAGGTCCTGAGGATCCTGCTGGGACAGGACTGCTCCAGCACCCACGTCGGAAGCATCTACCTCCACGATGAAAGGCCGTTCCGGATCCGGATGCCGGAGAATGGGAGCAGAAATGAATGCTCTCTTGAGAGAGTGAAAAGCCTTGACAGCCTTGGACGGCCAATTACTGGGATCCGCTCCCTTCTTGGTGAGATCGGAGATGGGTGTGACCAGAGTGGAGATATCTCTGATGAACCTCCGATAATAGTTGGAGAAACCAAGGAAGCGTTGTGTGGCCTTCAGATTGCTGGGTTGAACCCATTCCAAAATCGCCTTGACCTTGGCCGGATCCATGGAAAACCCCTCTGGGGTAATCACGTACCCAAGGAAAATGACCTTATTGACTTCAAACTCGCATTTTTCTGGTTTGGCGAAGAGTTGGTTCTCTCGAAGACAGGTAAGGACCTGGCGAACATGGGAACGATGAGAGGAAAGATCAGCGGAGAAGATGAGGATATCATCGAGGTAAACGACCACAAAATGACCTAGGAAATCCCGAAGTACCTCATTGATGAGGTCTTGGAAGACGGCAGGAGCATTACAGAGCCCGAAGGGCATGACGAGGTATTCATAATGCCCCGAATGAGTGTTGAACGCAGTCTTCCATTCATCCCCCTCACGAATCCTTATCAGATTGTAGGCACCTCTGAGATCGATCTTGGAGTAAATGGTGGCTCCCTTGATTTGATCGAACAGGTCCGAGATCCGTGGGATAGGATAAGTGTTCTTGATGGTTATCTTGTTCAACGCCCGGTAATCGATGCATGGTCGGAGGGACCCATCCTTCTTAGCCACAAAAAAGAAACCCGCTCCAACTTCGAGGGCCGAATGAAACCCTTACGGAGACTCTCCTCCACGTAGTCGTCCATGGCCTTGTCTTCAGGGCGAGAAAGGGAGAATAATCTCCCCTTAGGGAGTGTGGCGTCAGACACCAAGTCAATCTCACAGTCAAACACCCGATGAGGAGGAAGTTCCTCAGATGCCTGATCCAAAAATACGTCCAAGAATTCGGCATACTGAGGGGGAATATCAGCAAGATGAGCCTGACCCAAACGAACTGGATGGGAGAGGCAGAGTCCAGCGCAGGAATCACTCCAACCGATGATCTCACCCTTGGTCCAATCAATGCGAGGATTATGAGCCTGCAGCCAGGGATGACCCAGGACAATCTGTGCTTCTGGACAGCTGATGATGAGGAACTCCAGTAACTCGAAGTGACAAATGGCAATGGAGTCGAAGAGGAGTGGTACAACGGAGAATGGTCCAATCAAGGAGGGGTCTACCATCAAGACCACAAGCCGAGACTGGAGAGGCAATGGTCTTAGATTCCAGACCTAGTGACCGGACAAGATTGGCATTGATAAAATTACCGGCGGCTCCACTATCAATGAATGCGGACAGATTCAGGCTCTAGGAGTCGAGGTGAAGACAGGCTGGAACTAGGAGGGAGTTCTTCTTAGAAATGAGGTGGACACCCAGACGAAGCCCCTCAAACCTCGTCTGGGTTAGGCGTTTCCCGACTGATTGGGTTTGTTGGGACAATTGTCTGCCCGATGAGCCTTCCTTCCACAGTAAAGGCATAAACCCAGGGTGCGACGCCGAGTCTTCTCCTGCTTGGTCAGACGGAAAGAACCGATTTGCATGGGTTCTTCGGTGGGCACGGTCTCGGTGGGGAAATGGACTGGAGAAAACGAGGAGGCCGCGTCCCTCTCCAATCGACGCTCCTTGAGGCGACGATCCACCTTGATGGACAAACGCATGAGGTCATCAAGCGTTTGGGCAGCTGGAAACTGTACAAGGGAGTCCTTTACTTGCTCTGCAAGACCCACCCGGAACTGGCTGCGTAAGGCCGGATCGTTCCATCCGGAGTCCTGAGCCCAGCGACGGAACTCCGCACAATACTCCTCAGCTGTTCTCCTCCCTTGATGAAGCGTCCGTAACTTGGCCTCTGCAGTAGCCAGGCGGTCCGGGTCGTCATACAATAGGCCAAGAGCTTCGAAGAAGGCGTCCACAGACTGGCGGGCTGGACTCTGAGAAGGAAGACTGAAGGCCCAAGCCTGGGGATCTCCCTGCAATAATGAGATGACCAACCCGACCCTCTGAAATTCGGTGCCGGAGGAGTTGGGCCTCAACTGGAAGTAAAGCCTACAGCTCTCCTTGAACAGCAGGAATTGTGATCTCTCGCCAGAGAATCGATCCGGGAGATTTACCTTGACATCGGTACCAACCTGAGGTGGGGGTGGAGCGGATGCGGAAGCCGAACTGGGTTGGTTGGAAGAGGGAGAGAAGAACCGAGTAACTCACCGGATAGTAGAGCCTGATGTCGGACCGAGTGTTCGCCAGAGCCCCAGATGGTGGGGATAGACTGGAGCTGGTAGGTACCCGTCAGGTTATGCACCTTAGAGGAAACTCGGTAGTGGAAACGGGAGCAGAAGGGGAACGGATAATAAAGCGGGAAATAGCAAAAGAGGAACCAGAAGAGACTGGACCAAGACAAACCACAGGTAACACTAAACAGCACGGAGAGACAAATGGGGATGGACAAGACAAACTGGACTGACAGTACAAACTGGGGCTAACAATCACCCACTCACTCACACAATCAAACCAACTACCCCAGAGGGCAACAAATACAAACACGCGGGAGAAGGCATGGAATAAAACAGGTGGGCTAAATACAGCAAGGTGGGAGAACAGGGAAATGGTCACACTGAAGAAAGCAGGCAAGGAACAAGGCTGGATAACAGGGGGCAAACAGTAATCAAAAATAGCAAAGAGACAAGGCAGAGAAACAGGCAGGCACAGGAACTGTAACACAGAATCTATAACCGGCGCTGGCCAGGGGGCAGAATGATCTTAAATGGAGGCTGCTAGTCCCTGATAGGCTAGCAGCCGACAGCGCCGTGCAGGGGAGTTCCTACGTGATCAACATGACAGACATCGGGAGCGCGCGCCCGCTGGAGACTGCAGCGTCGCTCCCACATGGAGTTTGTTTACATGCTGTGTTCAGCATGTCGGCAGACGGAGGGAGAGAACAGACACTTGCCGCGGGACCAGGACATGACGGGCAGGCGCAGGGAAGGTAAGCAATCCTGCCCATCGTGACAGAAGAGCTGATTACAACAGGGCAGATTCTTCTCTCCCGTAGGTTGTAATGAGAACCTCCCGCATTAGGAGCGTCCACCTCAGTATTAGTGTCGTCATGTTGTTCTGGAGCATGGTGGTAATGGTGCCGGTTACGGTGGCGACATCTATGTATATGTTGGTCTACCTGAGAGCTGTTACTTTCAGAAACCTGTGAAGCAGCTCCTATTGTGTATGACAAATTAGAAGAAAATAGTTGTAGGTTCATAAAAATATAGGAGAAATTTTTCAACAACATGTGTTGTAAAGAAATGTACTCAATTATAACAGACTAAGTTCATATAACCCATGTTTAAGATGGCACTTTATTTAGCATAAAGACATAAATGTTAGCCTATTAAAAAGTAAACTTCTGTTGCCTGATAAAACATAAACAAATTTCACAAACATAAAAATAGCTAGGTTACACGCTAACATTTATGTGTTGCATATAGAAAGGAGACATAAATTTTGGGTAATGGAAATTTTTCTTAATAACGCATAAACTGGCCACACATGCATATGTAAAGACACACGATTGCAGTAGAACTCAAAAGATTTACGTTACCTATGTATATTTAATTGCGAACACACTGCTATCGCATATTGGAACGCAATAGCGTTGCTTTATGCAATGGCCTGTAAATAGTATATATGCATAACTTACGTCTTGCTGCATGCCTTTGGATTGATCTGCGGGCCTGCGTCAGTTCTTCAGGTTGCCTTCGAAGCAGGTCTGACCAGCGACGTTGCAGCTGGTCCAGCCTGCGCTCAACATGCATATGTCTCCTGATTCGACGTTGTACGTCCACATACACAGCCCTAATTTGGGCATTACTGTACCTTTGTCCTGGTGCTAGACTATCCATGGCCTGCACTAAGAAGCGCAGCTCCCTGCGTGAGAAGTTACTAGCACGAGACATTTTGGTACAGAAGGGACTTAAAATGGCGACTGTTCCTAAACTACTACAACGCTGCTGATTGGCTAAGACAGTTTCTCGCCTCCGCTGAACATAAAACAATCATAGACACCTCACTGGCTGCCTCACATTCCTTTCTTGTCTTAAAGATGCACAGTCTTTGTACAAACTTATTGTTTGTGCATGCTCCACAAGACGTGACAACAAAGATACCTGTTCACATAAGGTAATAAAGTTAGGTTTACTTACTATGTAGAGATTATTTATGATATGTCTTGCACTACTCGCATGGTGTGTTAGGCAATGCGTTTGTTAGCATTGCGTTCATTTTGTGCTATTAAACATTAACGTACACCAACATTTAAAGAAATATACATTTCTATGTAAATGGCACAAAACATCATTATTTTTACTTTCCAGTTACATATTTGGCTTTACAGCTCACACATATCATTCAACATACACAGTAGTACAGTATAATTTATTACTTTGGGAAAAGATTGGATTCCTCTATTAATATGCTTTTATTATTATTATTACATATTTGTGTTTGTATATTCTGTCACATGATGACAGCCACGTAAATAAAACAAACGTTTTAACTAGATTTATGTTTCTGTTGTAGGATTTTGACACAGCTAAATCTTAACTATTACTTGGAAATATGGCAAGTAAAGAAAAAAAAAAAAAGGAATAGAAATTTCACTACACAAGAAGTTACTTTCCTAATTGGCAAAATAATGGATTCCCTGTATTCAGAGGTGGGAGAACCTTCTCGCTTTCATAAAAGTACGATTTGGGAAGAGATAACAGAGGCCATGAATGCTTTCTCAAAAGAAAAATACCCTCAGGAAGAACCCTGCAACATGTTTATTGTTAAAAAAAAGGTAAGTTATGTATTGATATGTCAGCATTTGCAGCACCCTTCCCATACTTTATGTATATACATACATGTTTCTTAATATATATATATATATATATATGTATATATCATTATTTGTATCACACTGTGTATATTTGTGATATACCTCTTTAGTTACATAATATAGCAAAGTGATACTCTGTGTTACAAGTAAGATGTACAGTATGACATGTGATTATTTGTATAATGTTTGTTCTGTTGCATATTCACATAATGAAAAGCAGTAAAAGTAGTAAGTTATATATGTAATTTTATATTTCTATCGATATACAGATATACAGATATTTTTTTTTAACATTGATAAAACACTATAAACACGTATGCAAATATGTATATTTGCTCTCAGTCATATATATTATAACTGGTCGTGAATGTAATCAACACGGAAACTACTGTGTTGATCAGTAAGTTGAAAGGTCAAAGTCACCCATTTGCATACAGATTTATGTGGTACCTTTACTCAATTACCATAGGTTGTGTTGCTTTCAGTTCACTTAATTTCACTGCCGGCATAAAGTCATGGCACGCTACCATGTGTAACATGTTACAACACCTGAAGACTGAAATGTGTATTTGTATTTTTTGCTATTGAGAGGGTGCAATCACGGATACGACAGTGACAGAAGAAGGTCGTAACATAATACAAACATGTTCCAACTATTATAACATTGGTGATATAAATCTTTATACATAAACACATGTGGAAGACAATGTAATAATACATTTTTTATTGTCTATTACAATGTATTAGTTGCTCAAATTTTTCATAAACATTCATGTTTAGAACAAAAAGGGAGATTTTTAAAAACACTTTACAAAACAAGGAAGAACACCTTCACTTGCAATGGTGAAACAATCTAACACAAAGCATAGAAGGTTTCCCATAAAAATAAGTATGAAGAAAACATTGCTAAAGTTTCAATAAGTATAGCACATATGTAAGCAACAAACAAAATGGAACCCATGTCTAATAACACATACAGTTAATCAACATAAGTGTTGAGAAGCAGCTATTGTGTCATAATGTAGCATATGTTACATAAACTGCACATACATAACATTTGGTTATCTATATACACACACATGTACCAACATATAAATGCATGATTAAACTCTCATACACTACACTGCAATGCCAATTAGCACACAGAATTTACTAACACCTTCAATAAAATAAAAAAAAAAAAAAAATAAAAAAAAAAAAACACAAATATACATGAACTATGTTCTTTCTATATCGTCACTTGGCATAAGCCACATCTTACTACCCAATACAACCATGGCAGTCTAACGGTTATGTCATGAAACCACCAACAGCTATATTAAAAGGAACCATATCAACACATACCTGTTGTACTTATTTTGCACTACACTTACATTGCCTGCATATGTTTGGATGTGACGCCACAATACACTTAATTACGTCATTGTTGCCCAATATTTCAATGACACATTAATCAGAATGAAAACAAATGCAACAAGTAAGTAATACACATGTCATAATGGGCTCTATTCACTAACTTAATTTCCGGGTGATAATGGCTGTTTTAATACCAAAACGCTCATTATCACCTGAAAATTAACATTTTAAAATTGACTAAACTGCATTCGCCATGGAAATCTGCTGTTTCCATGGCGATGCACAAACACTTCGTGAGGCTTCGGCAGCCCGTTGATCTTAACGGGTGCCGAAGCAGTATTACAAGTTACTATCCCTCACTGCCAAAATTCTGATTCGGCAGTGGAGGAAAAAATAACGCCATCTGAGGCGTTTATTTAAAAAATTAAAGATAAACATTAAAAACGTTTATAACAGTAAAAAAAAAAAAAGACAAAACTCACCTTTCCGGCAGACGCGTCCGACTTAGAAGACTCCGGCCCAGATATGAAGACCCTGCGCATGCACAGTGGTTTTTCATATTTGGGCTGAAAATGTTCTAAGTGCTGTGAAGTCTCTGCGCATGCGCAGGCACTTCATTCGATATGAAGTGCCTGCGCTGCGGGCAGAGCACTTCGAGGGACCTCGGCGGAGGGGCGAGTATTGATAAATTTTTAAGGGGAAGCTGCCAGGCTCGCCGCGAACACAGGCGAGCCTGGAGCAGCTTCCCTTCGGGGGAAATTTTTTTTTTTGTAAATATAGCCCAAAGCTTCTTACACATATGTTAATGCTACACTGCCACTTGCATGTAACCAGTTGCTTATAAAGAAATATATGACAACAAAGAATCTATAGATATTTAGAGCAGGACACTTAGCAAATCCTTAAGGAGAATCGTTTTAATGTCTATTTGTCATTCAACAGGTGGCAAGACTTCAAAACTATGCTGAAGCGAAAACTTGTGTGCCGCAAACAGCATATGCAACGCACTGGGGCAGGCCCCATGCCTGCTAATCTTCAGTTGACAGAGGTGGAAAATCTCGCACAACGGGAAATAAGTTGCCATAAAGTTGACGGAGTGGGAGACCAGGACACTTGAGAAGGTCCACCACAAAGACTCCTACATACGGAAGGCGTGTTAGACAACAATTTACCATCAACAGGTCGGTTGAAAACTTAGACGCATTGTATTATCTGAGAAACCACAGTTTTAGAAAGTATAGAAGTTTCCCGTACACAGAAGGTGCGTTAGCCATGCATATGTTAACAAATCACATGCAAAACGCACAGATAAACATACATGTAAACATATATGGTTAGGAATTACTTAAAATGTTTAATAGCTAACCCATACATGAACAACAACATATCATGTAGTAACCCATGGAATTACATATATACCATTATTTCTACCTGAACATTTTAAACACTGCCTACATTGTTTTTTCCATTGTTTGGAACACTATACTAAAAACCATTGTAGATAGTGTGCTAGCCGTAGCTGTCTATTCAGATACCTTAAACATGTTATGTCCCAGGTCAACAATTGTTAACAATTAGTAGTGTTTTTACACAAACATATGGCTTAGCATGGTTTTTACTATGGAGCAGACAGATAACTTTGACATTGTGATTCCAACAGATATTGTTGATGAGGAATTTCCCAACACTATAGATGAGGACCATGAAATTGATGGTTCTTCACAAGTACTAATTTTACAACCTGTCACAGAACCACAAATGCAGCACGAGGTCTGCCAGCAGGACATAAGAAGTGACAGAAATGATGAAACGCTGCATGTACCAAGATTGTTGGAGCAAATAGATGCTTCCCAGATGAATGTAAATAAAGTAACAGAAATTTTGCAACAAATGGAAACAAAAATGCAAATGCACCATGAGGAGGTGGCACGCCATCATAGAGCCTTGGAATCAGTCCTGAATGATTTGCTTTCTGTTGTGAGACCTTTCATTCAAACAGCGACAACCAGTAGTGTCCAGTCAGATTTTGGAGGTCCAAGTAGGCTCAACAACCAAACTGTGGTTCTACCAAGAAAAAGGGGTGCTCCACCTGGAAAAAGAGGAGGCAAAAGAGGAAAGTGAGGAGATTTAAGACACACTTGTTATATCTACATGTAATATACACTTCAATGCACTTATTGTTATGCACATTATAACGCTTTCCACTGTAACAAAGTCATTTATGAGTGGATATATCTTGCACATGGCATAATTAAAAATTATGTGTTCACTTCCATATGTTTGTGGCTTTTTTTATATTTAGTTTTAACCTTTTACTTAGTTACTTGTATACAAATAATGAATGTCAAGATAACATGTGCATGTATATCCGATACAAAGCTAAACCATCTCTCTTGGCTTGCAATCCACGCAAAGTTTCTACAATAAGGCTTCTAAGTAATAATGTCAGAGTACAAAAGTAGATCTTTAGCTAATGGTGAAATGTGGCATAAAGGTATACAGCATACAGATAATATTTCATTCCAAAACTGTTACAAGCGACTGCAGGAATGATTTGCTTTACAATGTGTTAGCATGTACGAAGTGACATATGTTTTACTCCATGGACACCGAAACATAAGCAACAATGGCATGGATCCAGAACTTTTAAAGTGCATGAGCTTAGTTATTCCTGTGCAAAAGCATATAGAATAGAGGGGAAGGAAAGTAAGTTCAATAATTAGCTTGCAGTGATATTGTTACGAATACCTGCTGTCCAATACAAAGTACACAGAAGTCCAAATAGAAATTAAGTGGCTTATTGAAGAAACAGATAACAGAGTCCAGGATATCAACAGATGGGTAATAAGGAAATGTCCAACAAGGTAAGCAGCGTAGAGGCAGTGGTATGAATGGCAATAAACAAATGTCCGGCAAGGTAAACTGCATAAAGGCTGTGGCTTGAGTAGCAATGAACAAATAAACAGGTACTTCTGGAATCAGTGGTGCAACAAAATACAGGTAGACAATACAGATAGCAGGAGATCAGATGAAGTATAGCTGGGATCGGTGGTGCAACAATGACAGAAATACAGTTCAGGTTACCAGGATTGCAGGATATAAATACAGGTATTGCTGGAATCAGTTGTGCAGCGATGATATGGAGACTTCACATTTGCAGGATTGTAGCAGACCAGATGAAGATATGGCTGGGATCAGAGATGTAACAATGAAATGCAGATAGTTCAGGTTACCGGGATTGCAGGAGATAGATACAGGTATTGCCAGGATCAGTGGTGTAATGATGACAGGAAGATGATTCAGATAAGCAGGATAGCAGGACCAAAACACAATCAGACAGCAGGCACAAGCAGGATACTAAGAAGTTCAGACGCTTGCCACAAGCCAGAGACAGGAAGCTATGACCCACACCTGTGCACTGAATCAAGGGGAATATAAATCCAGTCCACAGGTGAGGGATAACGAGATATAATGAGGACTCCACACAAGAACACACTAGCAGCCACTAGTGGCAAGAACAATAAATGTCCAAATATGCACAGGTCTGCCCCCATGGGCAGACCAAGGTAATGCAGTCCAGGCGTAACAGTCTGCCCCCATGGGCAGACCAAGGTAATGCAGTCCAGGTGTAACAGATATATGTTTATATTGCTTAGTACACACACATACTGACCATCGTAACTATCATACTGTTATTTAGACTTGCCTTAGAAAACATCAGCTGTCAACAGTAATAATGTTTGCAGCTGATGAGAAACGATTTATCTGACATCAACATGGTTCATGCACTTAAGAAGGTCTGGATGCAGGACAATGTGAATAAAGGTTGGTAGATGAAGGACATGTATTAATCATAGTTAAATGCTTACCCGAAAATGAAAAGGAAACAGACACTTTTGTCAATATTATTATAATTATAATACATAACAACATTCCTTTACTCCCAACACAAGACACATTTATGCATAGCTATTGTTGACATTAGTACACAGAACTATTTATGTGTATAATGAGTAACAGCTGATATGTGTATCAATAAAAAGTTATATATTATATATTTTACCAAGTTGGTATTAAAAATAAATATGTCTTATGTGTGGCAGCAACAAAATGTATTCACTTCAAACTATAATTAACTAAACCTAATAACATTGTTATTGCTTCTGTGTACATAAAGGCTAACGGTTTTTAAAATACTTATATAAACATGATTACTGCAAAGGCTGCTAGTGTTAACAAACGTGTAAGCCATGGAAAATTAACACTCAACATACAAATGTTTACTTTATTTACCTTAGAAGTACCGCTGTAGTACGTAATCTCTGAAATTAGTTGTTGAATTTGCAGAAGACGCAGACATGACATTATGGTGATTGGCATTATCATTCCTCTTCTGGATCGTAGGCAGAATCAAAATCAATACCATTTTTCACCGCAATGTTGTGAAATATGCAGCACAGAACCACAATGTCACATACTGTACCGGGTGCATACATTAGGGCTCCACCAGACCTGTCAAGGCAGCGAAATCTACCTTTCAGTAGGCCTATACACCTTTCTACTACCTGTCTGGTGGCCGTATGCATCCGGTTATATGTGACTTTTGGTTCTGTGCTAGCATTCAAAAAAGGAGTTAAAAGAAATGGGCGTAGAGGGTAGGCACTGTCCCCTAAGAAAATACAGACAAAAGACAAAGGTTAGAACGTGAGATAACTGTTGCAGAACATTGTCATTGTCAGTGATGCATTGTGACTGTGCCTTACCTAACAGCCAAGCATCTACACCACCTTGTGTATGCCATATATATTGCATTACAAAGGAGTCATGTGAACACCCAGGGAACATGGCAACGACATCACGGATAAGGAGGTTGGCATCACATACAAGCTGTACATTGAGGGAGTGGAAGCCCTTTCTGTTTATGAAAATACCAGACTCCACTCCCCTTGGTACTACACCTATATGGGTGCCATCCACAGCCCCTATAACGTGCGGAAATCCAGCTATGTTGGCAAAACGCTGTTTGATCTGCACAAGGGCTGCCTCATCCAATGGCATGTATAAATTGATTGACGCAACTAAAGGATGACTGCGACATGCCTGTGGCGCAACCAAGTACTTTCTGGAATGATCCAGAAGCACAGAATTGTAACACCGCTAAATATTTAGTTAGGGGTGGAATTGCTGTACGGGTGTTTATGCTCACATCTAGGTCCCTCTCCACGATTTGAAGAGTTTCCAGGATAATGTGTGGTGGAAGACGGAACCGCCGCCTCACCTCATCATCCGACACCCTAAAGAGACTAACACGTCGCTTAAAGATGTGTTCCCGGCGGAAGACTGCCTCTGGACGTGTGACATCAGCATTCAATTGCATTACACTAGTACCAGAAGCTACTGGTGCAACTGCAATCTAAAAAAAAATAAACTGAATTACAAATGTGAATACATATTAATCGTTCACAAAACCTTCCTAAGAAAAGGTGTTATTGTCTTCAGCCATATATACCCATAAGTAGCAGCTTAACACTATATCGAATAATAAGTTTGGTTACATTGTTATGTAGCTTATGTCTCAACGAGCTGTTGTAACAGTGTATGCGTGCTTTTGAATTCATAACACCAAAAGTAATGTTACGTTCCTTCTTTCACATATCTGGTAAGGGAGACGTAAATGTGTGTGGAAGAGGTAAATAGACATACATTTGTTGATGTCAGTGTAATTTTCTATTAATAGCTCCTTCTCTGTCTCTCTCTCTCTGTATATCTGAGTGTCTCTGTCTGTGTGTCTGTCTGTGTGTCTCTCTCTCTCTCAGGGTCTGTTTCTCTGCATTGACAAGACACATAAGTAAATTTTATTTAAGTAAATATAGATATGTATAAATGGAGGTTTTGTTATATATGTCAGTGTAATATTAATAGCTCCTTCTCTGTCTCTCTCTCTCTGTATATCTGAGTGTCTCTGTCTGTGTGTCTGTCTGTGTGTCTCTCTCTCTCTCAGGGTCTGTTTCTCTGCATTGACAAGACACATAAGTAAATTTTATTTAAGTAAATATAGATATGTATAAATGGAGGTTTTGTTATATATATATATATATTTATATATATATATATAT
>WWET01005326.1:43253-54461 GCA_011038615.1 Limnodynastes dumerilii
ATATATAAATAATTATTTATATACGCGTGGATGAGTAGAAAATGTGTAATTAAATAGATAGTAACAGTAGATACAAATATACATGTACTCACAAAGATATGACTTGTGAGCATATCCATTGTTGGAGAATAGCGTTCTCAAATTTGCCGCAATTATATACTGTAAGAAAAAAAAAGTTTTTGTGTATATGTACCTTACAGTTATGTTCAAACAAACTTTACATAAAGGGTTCTGAAGCATAAGCAGTAAATGTTACATTGATAATATATATATATGTCAGCTGTTGGATTGTGATCGCCAAAAGCACAAAGGGCCTGATCCAGCGCTACGAAAATTCGCACGACGGGCGAATGCGAACGTACGCTCGTCGTATCAACCTACACAACCCCTAGCACTCCCATAGTAAAGTCCCTGCTTACGGCGGCTATACCCTACACTGGGTACGACCGTCGGCCGTACGAAAATTCGCAGAAAATACGCTGAGAAAATACGCTTAGCACGCCCATACTGTACAATTTAAATGGCTATCCCCGCCTCCCTGTAGTAAAACGGGCGCCCAGCCGACCATCGTAAAAAAAATACGCCCAGCGAGCGAAAAATACGCTAACGATACGCCCGCTATTCGCTCATGACGCTCGGGCGACCGGAAGCTGTCATACTGGGCATGCGCATTGCGAATTTTTAGCCGAAAATTCGCATACGATGAGCGTACGCTCGCTTGCGAGCGTTGCTCTGGATCAGGCCCAAAGAGAGACTTGTTGCAACATGAGCTGCATATTTAAAGGCTAAAATGTTTTCATTTCCAATTACCTTCAACAAGTGTGTAAGCAATCAGTAATCAGAGAAAAAAATGTTGCCTTGCAATAGTAAAGTTTTAATAACGTTGCAGTTACGTACACATTTATATATTTCCGTGTGCAAAAACCAACATTAACTTGCATGTACGTAAGTTGACCGCAAGGTCGGCGTACGGAATTGCGACCGCACGTTTCAGAGTGTATCACGCCCACTTCTGTGTATTTGCATTTCGCTTCACGCCTACCTATTAAAATTCCGTATGAATTAAATATTTTTTCTTTTATCGTTCGTATCTTTTTCGTGCGTTCCTAGGTTCCGTACAATTATTTTTACGTTACGTAAATAGCTGTTCTGCGCATGCGCTTTGTTTGATTTTACATTACTTGCGCATTTTGCGTGCGGATTTTCTTTGTCATTATTAATTCTGGATCCGGTCCGTTATGTTTAAAATAAATGTACTTAACGTTAATGCTATATTAATTAACACTCCACGTGGTGTTACGATTAATGAGTTTAATAATAACATAAAATGTTGCATGCTATTATAATCATATTTTATTTATATACAAATCAACGCTTTAAAAAAAAAATTAATAATATTTTTACATTAGCAGACATTGTCAGATTTATTATACATAGTTTTAATGTAAATATTGTGATTTTCTACACTTGTGTTGAAGTTTATATATAAAAAACACATGTTATATTTTTATACAAGATTTATTTCTATCCTGCTGTGTTAAAAATATGACTCGTACCATGCATTTACATCTAACATATATGTTTGTCTCATGTAAGCATGCATGGGGTTATACTTTTGAAACACCTGTTGAGGCATAGGTACACAAACCTATGTATAGTTAAGAGTTTTGAATACCATCAAACTGAACAAAGTTAAAACAATGTTAACCATTAAATACATATAGTGTGATAGTCGTCTGTATAACTATGTTTTGTATAGTGTGTGTTTGCCAAATCACTCCTGTGTACGTTTTATAAAATCATACATAAACATTTTTTATGCTATCTAATTCAAACATCATACACCTGTGCATAATTATTTAATTAGTTAGGTTTAATGTTGTTCAACTTTCCATGTTACAATACTCACAAAGCTATAAGTGAAGGAACAGTTTATAGCAATTTCAAATAAAATTAACATATTACAAATCTACATTAATGTATGTTTTTTAATAAACATAAATGAAAATGTCATTGCTTGATCATACACTATGTTTTTAGCTTAAACTTGTAAAATATGTTTCCTGCTGTGATTCTTCATTTCTGTTAATGTTAATGTTATAATTTCACATATTACAATTATATATAATTCCAAAATTATCAACGGGATATAATATTTTTGTCCAAAATAATTCATACATATGTGTGATATTTATATTATACATCATTCAAAAATAAATATATATAAATGTTTATAATTTTGCTTGTCACATTATCATTGTTTACTTATGTGTATTATACTTTTATTTTTTTTATTATAAATCATGTAAGCTTTGCATTTTTCTCAAATATAAACTCTGCAAATTACTTCTAAGTATAACTAACAGATTATGCATTGTTGTAATTTATTAAGTGTATGTATCATAACAAATCTTCTTAAAGGGTCAGAATATTGGTGTTTCACTTGTACATCATTATATTACTTAAAGTGTATCCCACTGTAACTCAATAAATTGTCGAAATGTCACTCACATGTTTTTTTTATTGTTCATTTTTTGTTGTTTTTATAATTTTATACCTAGAATTTAGTTACTGCAGTTTACATGAACATATATTCTTCAGTTATTGTCAATAATTAATGCAGTTGGCATGCATGGAAAGAAATCCTTCTAATTGTTAAAGTTTTGTTTTAAATGAATGTTTGTAACACCTGCACAATTGATATGTAAAAATATTCTTGATCATCATTTAAAATTGCATCATGTTACAGTTGCATAGTACTTATTTTTTCAATAAAGGACATGTGAATTTATTTGCATCAACTAAAACATTTGTGTAAAGTCAATTTTGATTCCTTAACCAAAATGGCTTATTGTATAAATGTATGTATATCATATGTGTGTAAAAGTTGAAACATTTTTGAGAAAAAGTCTCAATAATTAGTTATATTTATAATATGATAAAAACTAAAAGAATTCATGTTTAATGGTGTAATATTGTAATTGTTTAAATATTTACACATTACAATTATATATAATTATTAATATGCACAAACTTCACATTAATAACAATAACTTGTAGTTTTGTAATAATATTTTGTCATTAATGCTATTTGTATGTGCTAAATGTGTTATGACACATTTTTATTTTTAATATAACATGACCACTCCATAACACGTGACTTATAATTAACATTTCACCTGATTCAAACTAATGCAGTATATACCGCCAGGAAAGGCTGCAACATCTCCTAATTTGTATTATACATATTCCCTCTGTGGAGTACACAAAACAGGGTCCATTCTCTTCTTATTAAATAATGTTAGTCCCCCCTGGACTTTACCAAGAGCTTGGAGCATCATTTTTTAACACAATGTAAGGTGTTATGTGCTGAAGCCGAATGACACATCCACATTCTTATAGGTTCAACTGTTGACCACAGCAATAAGAGTAATAATAACAATGGGTGTTACATTGATATTGTTCAAACAAACATAAATGTTTACGTTGTGTATTGTTTACATCACTCTCTTTTCTATTTTTCTCATAAAGCTAATGATGTATTGTAGTTGTATCTTTATACTTTACAAATGTTTATGTTAGTTATTTTTTGACATGCTAATATCTAACACATTTAAATATAAACTATTTTTATGCAACATATACATTTGTACATTTTAAAAGGTGTGATTTTACTTCACATTCCTCCATGTAATGATATCAATACATGTCTATGAGATGTATAATTATGTTCATAGATTGCACACATACACAAAAAGGGACAGGTGTTGTTAGCGTCACTGGGACAGTACCGCAATGCTGGCTTATTTACGAAGATGTTGAAAAAATAACTACATTGCAGCAACATAGCGTAAATGTCCCAGTGGCACAGTGTACAAATATATTTTATACTAATTTATTTTTAATCCATGAGGCTTTACGCTTGCTATATATTTCATAATTTTACCATACTTTTTGATTACAATAAAAATACACTTAGCCTGTCAAAATATTTATTATAAATAATACATTTTTTACTAATAAATTAATGATTATATTGTGTGAAAAAAAATATTATTTATAATAGGTGCGTCCATACGTGTTTAAATGTTTTTAAAAAAAATATCAAAACTAAAAAAAAATGTTTATATGTCCACAATCCATGTTTGTAAATATTTTAGTAACAATTATCTATTATTTTGCCTTTAATATACCTATTATAGTAAATAGAATGTGACATTAATAATGGTAACCAAAATTAAAACATTAGTGTAAAATATGTTTCTAAAGCTTTAAGTTACATGTGGTAAAATGTGAAATGTTTAATTTAAACATCATTATTCATCATGATAAATTCTTAATACATTGCACATGTCAACAAACTTGGACAACAACCATTTTAATAAAATCACTTTTTATTACGCTACATTACACACTTACACTTCTAAATACTATTGTTACACAATAAACAAACATTAGTAATTCTTAATAAGTGTGTTTGTGAATTCTTCAAATAAACTCAAAATTTATCACACATTTTATATCTTTAGTTCATTTATTATGACACCTAACTTAATTTATTTAACCTAACTGTATATACCAAAATCACATTAAAACATAAATTAGTAACACACAATATAAATCTATTAATTATTCCTACACATTTCATGCACACACATGAACAGCAATAAATAATGTCAAAATCATTTTTTAGAGAACTTCTTTTATATAGACATCTTATTTTAGCAATGTTTTCATTGTGTCCCATGAAACTTCATTAGCCATCCAACTTGTAACATCTGAAATGTAAAAATAAAAAAATTAACATCATTGTACACACTCATCAATTATACATTTTATGGTGATACACAGCTACTCAATTCACAACCAGTGCATCTGAAATCTATTTCAATTTAAACATGTCTACTCTTAACATCTTTGTTAAAAACATTACTAAACTAAAAAAGTTGTGCATCACTAGTGACATCTAACAACACAAACAAACACACCCTAAATGTTAAAATATACTTAATATTTCAAGATTCAATCATCAGACATTCTATGCTGCTAGTGTTCAATACCCTTCATAATCAGTGCAGCTGTAATGTACACATTCTAACTGGTCTAGTCTGAACATGTTGTCCCAAAACATCACTCCAAAAGAGTAGTAGTGCATCACTAGTTGTATGTACCTACAGTAATATATAAACACAAAAACAAAGTTAAATGTAATAAATAAACATATACATCATTTAACACATAAAATACATCACACAATCTATGCTGCTAGTGTGCAATTACCTTCACAAGCAATGCAGCTGCAATTTTAAAACATTCAAACAGGTCTTGTGTGAACATCTTGGCCAAACACATCACTCCAAAAGAGTAGTTGTGCATCACTAGTTGTAAATACCTGCATTCATATAATTTGAAAATAAATAACATTTCTCTTAGTATCAAAGCTAAAAATAACTAGTCCCTCTAACATCTCACAATCTATGCTGCTAGTGTCCAATTACCTTCACAAGCAGTGCAGCTGGCATTTACACAGAATCAAACAGGTTCAGTCTGAACATCGTGGCCCCATAATAATCACTCATAAAGAGTCCTTGTGGATCACTTTGTAAAGTTACCTAAATTAAGAGACATGCCATATTTAAGGAAACAGCTAGATCAAATGTCAGCTGACATTTCACTTTCTATGCTTATAGTATGCATTTTCCTTTAAGAATCATGCAGTTGTAATGTAGAATCAAGGAAAAAAGTCTAGTCTGAACATGTTGGGCCTGATCCAGAGTTCCGAGCACGTGCGATGCGGAATCGCACATGCTCGTTTGACTACGAGCTATTCAAGGATGCACTTCCGTAACATTTAATATTTAGAGGGGGAATATTGTGTTAGTAATTTTATATATGTACCGGCATGTGTATCGGTATATTTAATTTATTGAGGGGCATATTTGGATGTTTTTTTTTTTTTTTCAGTGGCATATGTGACAATTATTTTTTGGGGGGGGCCATATGTGAAGTGTTTTTTTTTTTATGGGGGCATATTGGAAGTGTTTTTTGTTTTTTTTTCATATGTGAAGGGGTTGGTTTTTTGGGGGGGCCATATGTGAAATTATTGTTTTTTTGGGGGGGCCATATGTGAAGTGGTTGTTTTAATGGGGGCTATATGTGAAGTGGTTGTTTTAATGGAGGCCATATGTGACATTAGTTTCTGTTAGTTAAGGGCCACTTATGTAATGTTTTATTTTTTTTTGTGTGGGCACGTGGTGCGGTGGGGTTTTTTTTTAAATAGAGCGGGCAGTGTATGTTTATTTTTTAACTAAAGGGGCATGTGTACACATTTTGAACAGGGCATGCTGCCGATGGTAGTTCTACAAGCGCTAGCATGCCCTGTCATTCATGGGCATGCTTGCGCCTGTAGTTCTATTACTTGCAGTATGCCCTGTCGGTCGGGAGTTTTTTTTTTCTTTTTTACACATGGGCTGCGGCGGCGGGGCAGCCGGGGCAGCCGGGGGAAGGGGTTAATTTTTTAATATACAGCGTTTTTTTATTTTTTCCTGCAAAATAGAACTTACACCAGGGTCCGGGCTGGTGCTAAGAAAAGTCGGATGTGCACGGCAAAAAAAAGACGGATGCGCACGCAAAGGTAAGTAAACGCCAAAAAAAAGCATTTGCATGCTTAAGCACACCCATTTTTACATATGTAAAAACACGGATGCGATGCTGGTCGGAAGCGTACAAGTGCACTTACATTGCGTGCGACTTTATTGGTGTGCGCATGCGCAGTAGCGGATTTGCACAACGCATCCGTCTGTTTTTGCACGGATGCGCAACTGAGGATCAGGTCCGTTGTCCCAAAACATCACTCCAAAAGAGTAGTAGTGCATCACAAGTTGTATGTACCTACAGTAATATTTAAAAACAAACTTAAATGTAATAAATAAACATATACATCATTTAACACATAAAATACATCACACAATCTATGCTGCTAGTGTGGAATTACCTTCACAAGCAATGCAGCTGCAATTTCAAAACATTCAAACAGGTCTTGTGTGAACATCTTGGCCAAACACATCACTCCAAAATCATCATTGTGTATCATAAGTAATTGAAATTCAAATAAAAAACAAAACCTAACAAAAAACATTATGTAAAATTATACAACATAAAACATGTTCACATCTATACTCTTACTGTCCATTTACCTTTACAAGCATTGCGGATGTAATGTAGACGGATGCAACCAGCATATTCTTGTTTTTCTGTGTAAAAAATGAATATTTACTAATATTAATAATTGACACTGTATATAAAGCAATAATAGTTAAAAAATTTGTTAAAAATTTACATCATAATGTACAAAAACATTTTTAGAAATGTAATTTGTTTATTTTGCATGTGTTATCGTTTTGTTAAATTTGAGACATTTAAACACATCGGGCCTGATCCAGACCTACGACATCGCTCATCGCTCATACGCATTTGCGTACCGGCGGGAAAAGGCGTCCGTACGCATTATCTTCCAGAGTGTCACACGCCCACATTTCGTTCGTAGTGCAGCGATCATACGCCCGACTAACTCATAGCGTACTAAGGAAGTGTACGAGTGTCCATACGAAATATCTTACATTCGCTCAAACCTTCATACGCTGATGGTCCTGCGTACGATCTATTGTGTAGGCTATTGTTTCCTTGATTATTGGCCCTATCTTTCTATATCTTATTTAGTAAAATGTTTCAAGATAAATAGCTGAGCTTTCAAATTTACTGCACTAAATCCTGGCACAATCTATGAAATGTATGTGCAAAGATTGTGTTTGTGGAATTAATATAAAGCACACAAATGCATTCTTTAGTTTTGTAAACAATTTTGTTTTTATTTTTTACACAGTGCAAAAAAGTTAGAAAATTTAAAACACAAAAAATATTAAAATAACTTTAACATGAATATAAAATAATTAAATTAAACTTATCTAGATAAATTAAATAATCTAAGCAACATCTGGGCAGTTTGGCCCATCTGCACCAGCATGCGCAGCAAGTTGATCACTTCTACTGTGAAGGGGTCCATGGCAAGAGAATGTTCCACTTGCACATCTGTAGTAATAAATAAAAGAAATAGATTATTAGAGTATAATGTAAATACAATATATTATGGTTTCAGAGTGTAAAGAAACAGAGTTTAATGCAATCCTATATATAGTAATTTTTGTGTTTTTTCTTTATTGCTGTATGTTTTATGTTACATATTCTCAAGGCTGTGGTTCTTATAATTTTGTTTTCAAAATATTTTCAAAATTACATTCTTTAACATTTAGAAGTTAATTTTGATATTGTTTTTTCCTACTTTTTTTTTTTTTTTTTTTTAATCTTATGTGTTCAGCCTAGCTGTTTATATTTAATCATGGACAGTGTAATAATTACATGTATAATTAAATCAAATTACATGTATTATGTTTTGTTTTTTTCATGTCCATTCATGCTAAGATGATTTTTTTTTTAACATTGACCTTTAAACACCTAAAGTTTGATCTTCATTTCATTGTTGACAAAGTTTGCAATTCAAAATACTAATGTACTTCAAAATAATGTAATTAACACAACATTTTGACACACTAATGAAGATGAGAATACATTCTCATAACCAGAAATAATAAGGACACATTCAGTTATTACAAATTAAATCCATGTTTACCATGATCCCCTTCATCAGTAGCATGATGCACATGCTGGTGCTCGTCCTCCTCCTCCAAGTTGAAGTCCGTTGAGGTCTCCACAAGGGCTGAATGTGGGGGTGAGGGTTGAAATCCCTCTTCTTCCTGAGCCGGCTCCTCTGGCTCCTCCGGCTCCTCCGCCTCCTCCGGCTCCTCTGCCAGCTCCGGCTCCTCCGCCTCCTCCGCCAGCTCCGCCTCCTCCTCCGCCTCCAACAGCTGGCGTCTTGCGAATTCCGCAATGCGGTGTCTCTCCCGTCCTAAAAATTTAAAAAAAATGTGTGTTTTTTTTCAGAAGTTGATGTCCAAATACATAATATAATAATATTTTGGTTTTATTTACGGTTCAATTTGTTAAACATAAGCATTGTAACCTAATATTCGTTTTGTCATGTTACAACTGCTTTCTAAATATACCTTGCAACTAAGATGAGGGAGGGTTATATGGTGGATGTAGTCAAGAAGTTGTTTGGGAGAGCCTTTCAAAGTGCACCAGTCACATACTTATCCAAACACATTAACGGACAACATACTAATGAATTTACATAAAGTCTATAATGTAGTTAATTTTCATGTTAACTTTTAATTAGTTAATTAGTTAATATTTACTTATTACATAAATTAGTTAATAATTGACTAATTTTTAAAAATCATTATTCAATTAATTAAATAATGAATTAATTACTTACACATAACAGCTAACTCATGAATAATGGATAATGCTAAAATAAATTTTTATATTTAATACTTACGCCGTCTATGACGGTCAATTTGTAGTCTAACTTCAGCCAATAGATCTGGCTGACGCCGCCTGAGATCAGACCACCGGCGCATTAACTGGTCAATGCGCCGGCGAACTCTCAGACGGCGTCTGATTTGACGCTGGACTCGGACATATGCTGCCCGAACAGCGGCATTACAGCGTGGCTGCCTCAGATCAAACAGATCCATTTCAGCCACCAAAATGCGTAGTTCACTCCTGCTGAAAGGATCCGCACGACCGGCAGCCATTTTTTCAGTAAAATATTGATCTAAAATGGCGGATTCACGCATAAGAACAACTAACGACGCGATTGGCTAATATGAGAAACACCTTCAAGGAGCAACAAATCACATTACTGTACTATATGTAACAAATAGAAGAAACTTATAGGTTGCATAGAACATCAATCAGATTACATATGCAGTAATAGGCCTAAATTGTACACTATATTTTTAACATTACCTGTATTGTAAACAGTAATAGGTAATGTCATATTTCATCTACAGCTCACATGAAGCTTACTTTTTACTAACTTCATAGTATTTCCAATAATTATCTGTGAATTTAGAGCCATCACACATGAATGAATTAAAAGATTTCAAGTACCACGATCAGTAATCTCTGGAGACTGTGAACAAAAGTACACCATGGGTTAATACTTACGTGATTGTAACGTACGCATGTGCGAATTAACGCAGGCTCATGTCAAACTATTTAAAGAGTTTTTCATCAAAACCTCGTTTGCATCTCATCAGAAATGGGTCCCAAAGGGAAGGCTCGCAATCCAAATTTCACACCACAGGAAGTGATTCATCTGGTGGAAAAAATTTTGGAAAAATTGTATATAAATGACACAGAAATCGCAGGCCACCTCAGAGCACAGGCATGGTTGGAAATCTATGCTGATTTTGTCAATTTTTCAACATCACAAAATCCTCAATGCCAACCAAGGACATTGAAAAATATAAAGAAAAGGTACATCTTATAAATTACATAGCTGATAAACATGGACATGTGCATTGTTTATACTTCTCCGTAAACATATGTTCAAGATGCATTGCAAGATGTAAATGTTGTAATCCAAAATAAAATAAAGTAGTCAATTTAAATCACATGCTTTTTGGTGTCAAAATTGACAAACTATCAACTTTATAAATACACATAACTAAAGTAAAGTAATGTAAGGTCTAATGCTCTGTTTTGTTCATTTTTGTATATTAAAGATGGTCTGATCTTAAACAATCTATTAAGAAAAAACTCGCTGAAAAAAGAAAGCATCAACTAACAACAGGTGCCGGACCCTTGCCAGAATCCATGGAACTCACAAGCGTGGAAAGAATGGCCTTGAGGGTTGTGAGTGTGGCAGAGGTTGAAGGGGTGGGCGACATGGATACCAGTGCTGGCCCACCCCCACGATTACTTACACCTGTCGTGGAAGAGGAGCATTCCGACTCTGCAGGTAATCGTGGAAAGACTTGAGGGTTGTGAGTGTGGCAGAGGTTGAAGGGGTGGGCGACATGGATACCAGTGCTGGCCCACCCCCACGATTACTTAACTTACTCGTGGAAGAGGAGCATTCCGACTCTGCAGGTAAACAACAAATGCCATAATCGTCGCATGGAGGCCAAATTCGACCAGTTTCTGGCCCAAAATATGGAAAAACACATGCAAGTGGATAATGAAGTGCCATCCACCTCAGGAACACAAAGGCAGCAAAGTTCCACAAATCCCAATACAATACAG
>WWET01005326.1:60580-78252 GCA_011038615.1 Limnodynastes dumerilii
AAAAAAAAAAAATTGTTTAAACAACAAATATCCAAACATTAAAAAAATGCATATACTACCTAGATTAAAAACAGGTCAATAGTCAAAAATATTAATGTTAGCCTTTTAGAAACTTAAAACAATTACAACAAAATACATATATGAAAACACATTATAATGTACTTTACAAAATAAAAATAACATGTTTGTTGTGTGTTAATGTATTGGTAACAATGAAATACATTCAACATATGCACATATTATTTATATATCATACTTACCATATATAGTATAGATGTGTTGTTAAATCCAATTTCCTACAAAATCACTCTGAATAAGCACTAAACATGCTAGACGCTTAAACAGCAGCAAAAAATGGGAGCCTTTACTAACTTATAAAGGAAAGCACATTACATTGGTCAATTTCATTCAGGTGTTACATCTCTTAATTGGTTTGGTTTGCAAAGGGAAAATACACTGCACAGACCATGCTGCGTTTATTATACGTATGACCGCAACTTAGTATTTTGTCCGGTCGTCTGGAGGGTCACACAAACCTACTCTAGGTACGTTCGTTTTAGAAAAAGCATACGATGATATGTTCTTATTTTTGGATCTGTCGCCCAAACGATTTCACGCCCATTTAGATCATTTGCATACATGTTTAAACCCTCTGTTACGTTAATTCACTCCCATAACGTAAAAAGGTCGTATGGCCGATGATGCTTAGGTCTGGATCGGGCGTCCGTCTGTACTACAGTCGATGCGCATGCGCATTGCGTGATTACTGGCGATTTTACGCCCACGATGAGCGTACGATCGCATCCGAGCGTTGTTCTGGATCAGGCCCATCAAGATTTTATTGTACCGCTATAACATTTAATTTATACTTTTTTTCATTACATATATTTTGTTAAAAATAAAAAAATATACATTAAAATACATATTTTCTATTATAATTATGTTAGTTAACATGTATGATTTTCAAACTTACACTTTCAAAATAAATATTATAGTATAATATTACATTTAAACATTTGTGTGTAGAATGTTTTCAATAACTATAAAAATGTTGTTCCTAAAAACCATCATTCATTCATTTAAATTTATATTAATTCTTATAATACTTTGTTTCTATTCTAATGCTGATTTTTGCTTATTTTAATTTGTTTTTGACATTTTATTTTGAGATAAAATAATGGACAAATTTTACATACTGTTATGTTTTCAACAAAGTAAATTATGTTAACGTTTGGAAAATCCACTGTGAAGTTAAATATAAAAATTGTGAAAATATACTAAATTATTAACGTTTCATACATAATTAAAAACTTAAACAACTGGTCAAGATTCATAGTTACACAAGAACATTTTTTAACAATGGAATGGTACAGCTCATCAGAATCATTTATCAAAGTAAGGTGTTTGTAGTATTTCAAATTCATTTTACATGCATGCTAAGATGTTAATATTATAAAATAAAAATTAAAACTGCATTTGTACAAAATAGAATAAAAATCATATAGTTGCTCATACAAAAATAAACTACTATTTTTAACATAACATTTACAATACAAATATGCCTTTCCTTTGAATAGAACAAGGTATTGATTAGCTACACACTTCCACCATTAAAAAATGTTGATTACAAATTGCAATTTTGCACCCTCATACATGTGGATCCTATTGTCATTATCTTACATGAGAAATATTGCTGGCAAACATATTCCCTGAACGTGCTTCCTTCAGAAGTGGAGCCTGTTGGTTGTGGTACCTCCTCTAATACATCACTGTCAGCATCATCAGCACCTAACTCGAAAACCACACCATTTCTTACCGCAATGTTATAAAAGATACAACACAGAGCAACAATTTGACACACAGTTGCAGGCGCATACATAAGTGCCCCACCAGACCGATCAAGACACCTAAATCTTGACTTGAGGACACCAAAGCACCTCTCAATGATCTGCCTGGTGTGCACATGCGCCTGGTTGTATGCCAAATGTTGCTCAGTGGTAGGGCTCAAAATGGGGGTCAAGAGGAAGGGCCTCAGAGGGTAGGCGCCGTCACCTTTAATTAAAGTGAAATAAAAATATACATACAATTATTTGCATGGTACATATAAAATGTATTACTTCTATAAAATGGAGACACATATTTTCACATACTTACCTAATAGCCACGCATCATTGTGACATTGTGCGTGTTGCTGCTGTAATCTATGCCACACATGGTCGATTGTCGCATCACAAATGAGTCGTGGCTGCTCCCAGGGAAGCGAGCAACCACGTCGTGTATAAGGAGGGTGGCATCACATAATCTGGACATTCAGGGAGTGGAAGCTCTTACGATTCATATAAACCGAAGAATCCACTCCCATAGGGACCAGAGCTATATGTGTGCCAACCCCTATAACGTGCGGAAAGCCTGCAAGATGGTGAAATTGCTGCTTTACCTGCACCAGGGATTCCTCGTCCAGTGGCATAAAAATGAATTGTTTAATGCGCAGAAGAAATGCCCGCAGAACTACATTCAGAATCCGACTGAATGAAGCCTGGGACATTCATGCTGCACATCCCATCACCCTCTGGAATGAGCTTGACGCACAATATTGAATATTGTGAATATTAGAACAGCTAACATTTTTGTTAGGGGTGGTATAGCTGTTTGTGATGTGATGTTACTTTCAAGGTCACTTTGCACAATGTGCAGAGTTTACAAGATCAGATGAGGAGGAAAACGGTAATGGCGTCTAACCTCCTCATCTGACATCCTAAACAGCAATACACGTGTCCTATAGATGCGTGACCTAACCCTCCGGACTTGACGCTGCCGAACAGTAATGCCACGGAGTCTTCTCACTTCCCTGCAAGCACGCCACAGGGAACCAAAGACAGCTATCTGCATCTAGGTAAATGGGGTAAAATAAAAAACATATTCTGCTTTTAAAAAAAAAATATAATATCTAAAATATAATATGAAAAATCTGACACGTAAACAAATGTAAACAAATATTAGGTAATTATTTAGATAAGTTATGTACTTGTCTTTCACACGAAATTGCTTGTGTAAAATTCTTACATATATAGAGTGTGTGTAAAAATTTAGAGATATTAAGTTCAAATGAAACATTATGGGCCCGATTCAATTAGGAAAAAATCATTCTCAGGCGTATTTTTAACGCATTTTTTTAAAAATTTACCGGCGTTATTTTTATTTGCAATTCAATTCTTTGTTTGCGTTAAAAATACGCCGTTTTTTTAACGATAAAAATCCGCACCTATGAGAGGTGCGGATTTTTAACGCTGCCCTATGTTGTGCCCCAACAGGGCATGCTGATGCTTGTAGAACTACTGTAGAACTGCTGTATTAGCGCAGTGGTAAAAAAACTATTGAATAGGCGAATTTTTATCAATCAATTGCCGGCGAAGGCGTCGTATTTTTACCAACGCAAACTTTTTGAAAACTTTGCCGGCAATTGAATCGGGCCCTCTGGCTAGTGTAAATGTCTATGAAGAGACATTCAATGAAAAAAATAAGGCAATTCTTCTTTGCAATCTGGTCTTTGGCGGGGGAAGGAACAATGACTGGCGGTATTGTAAATGTGCTGCTGAAAATGGCCCTCTCATAAAAGGACCATTCTTAGCAGTGAACTACACCCATATTTAATGAACTTTATTATAGGAAGAGCAGAGATTTTGCCATAACCAGAGCAACCAATGATATTCTAGCTATGATTTATCTCGTACACTCTAGAGCAGAACTACTCAACTATTGGGAAGTATCGTGAGAACGTGATTTCAGGCACTGGGTAATAGTCTCTCACTAGCGCCGGTCACCTCCTGCTAGCAGGAGGTGATTTGCGGCGTTAACAGAGAGATTTTTTTTTTCCTCTGGTTATTTTTTTTACCGCTGCCTGCTGTTTTAGCGCAGCGGTAAAAAAATAATTGAATAGGCGAATTTTTATCGATCAATTGCCGGCGAAGGCGTCGTATTTTTACCAACGCAAACTTTTTGAAAACTTCGCCGGCAATTGAATCGGGCCCTATGTGTTAACAAGAAAAATTATCTTTACATTAATGACTATAAACTATGTTTAACAACCAACAATAAAATACTAACGTAGGCCTGGTGTCACAATTTAACATGGACTTTATTTGTTATATTTCAAAACAGATTGTAAACATTACAGTGGTGTAATGTCATTCGATGGGAAAAAATAAATACCACATTATGGGACAAATTATGCCTTATGAAAGTTAATAACATTCAAACTATACATTACTCCTGGGAAATACATGCATGCAGGAATACATATTTTAATTGATTACTCAAAACACATACCAACTTTAATATCACACTTATTTAGGCATCATAAAAAATAAAATATCAGCTAACAAAATTATTAATGTTTGAAACAGTTTAAATATGACTCCCCCTGCAATCAACATGCTTTAGCCCAGGAGTGATTTAAAGTTATTATATTAATAAATATGTTATTTTTACACAAAAGCATGTTGATATCAGGGGGAGTCAAGTTATTTGTATTCTATGCATGCAGGCGGAATGCTTTTCTTTTAATTCTTGCACACACATACCTCATCAGCTACACTTTTAAACTGCTAAATAGACTTGAGCTACAAAACATCACCTTTTAAGTATAATACTGTTGCAACTTATGAAATTACACTCCCATGAAATCAACATGGTTTATACCAGGTGTAACTGTAGGTTATTTATTACAAACTAGTAAGCTGGGCATAAAGTCAACCAAAACCATATGACATTTATTTACACAAATCTAATCTATAATAAATAGTGTTACATAATACTTACTTAAAAATATACATTTGGGTTACATTACATATTTGTACAACATACTTTTTGATACATAAAAAACAAATATGTTTAAGAAAATGTATTGTATTATTATATAATTACTGTGTAGATAGATATGCATTCAAATAAAAAATTAAAAAAATTACATATATATTTACCTACCAATCTCCAAACTTCACACGGAAGCATGATTCACAAAATATCTTATATATTTCAATATCAATTGAAAGTACACTGTAAACAATAAAAACAAAGTTACTATTTGAATATGACACAAATAAAATAATATTATACAATAGTGAGAGGCAAATACAGCAATACAAATGGTCTATATATACTTAGAGGTAACCACACAGATTGTGGCAATCAGTCATGAATAATGATTAATTAAACAACATCAGATGTTTTTTTTTTTTTTTTATTTAGTCATTTTTATTGAAAGATTTTTCTGTACATACATATAAACAAACAAAAAAAAAGAATAAAAACAAAAACAAACATTCCCTCCAGCAGGACAGCAGACCTGCAACTTAAATCCCTCCCCCTCCCAAACCCTGAATGTACCTAGGCCTACACGCCCTGGCGAAACATTATAGCAATATAATATACTGTACTAACAACAAAATAAAAGAGCATACATGGCAATACAGAGATCATGCGCCTATACCATAACATCCAAGATGATATCCATGTTAATCATAGAAAATGGTCAGTGAAGAAGTCAAATTCTTTAGAGGTACTATTATAGCAAACGTGTTAGAAAGAGTAAAAAAATTAGCATCCAGCAATTGAGGAATCATTCCACCTCTTCCAAACTGATTACATACGTAGATTCACACCACCTCTCCCAGATTTTATGAAATTTAGTTAAAGCGTGCCTTTGCGTATATAAGAATTTCTCATGTTATACAGTGCTATTAACTAGAGCTTTCCACCTATACAGTGAGGGGGGATCAGGAGCCAACCAGGAGCAAGCCACTATGACCAATGACAGCGCAGATAGGGCCAGGACATATATATATATAGCACTTTGCCCACAAGCTCCTCCAAGGACACACCAAACAAGCAAATTCCTGGATCCAATGGGGGAAGAATATTAGCAGTATGTCGGACACAAGTCCACATTTCAACCCAAAACCCCTTTACCAAAGGACATTCCCATAACATATGCCAAAACCCCGCCTCAATAATCCCACATTTTGGACACTGTGAGGAGGTGCGTGCCCCAAACTTCAAAAGGCCCATCGGAGTGCAATAAACTTGATGTAACACATAAAAATGTACCTGTTGGAATCTAATACACGCCGTAGCCTCCTTAGTGCTAGCCAACATCTGTAACCAATCCTCATCTGATAACTGACCCAGATCAGTTTCCCATTTATGTCTGAGTGAGGCTAAAGCATCAGGATATATCTCTGAGTTAAGGGTGCCATATATATAGGAGATCTTTCTGTGCTGGGCCGAGTTTTCCAATAAAGCATGAATTGGTGATGGCACCAAAACCAATGGTTCCTTCCCAAATTGTGCCTTCAGAGCATGCCTTAATTGCAAGTAGCGAAAGAAAGCTGATCTAGGGATATCCAATTCTTGCCGGAGTTGTTCAAAGGATTTTAAAGTGCCAGACGAGTACAGCTGCCCAATTGATTGAAGCCCTGCCCGATCCCACCATTAATCCTGACTCAAAATCCTCAGTTCCTGAAATGATTTATTATGCCAAATAGGGGACCCTGGATCTACCCCTACCCCACCCATGAGACTGTAGGCATATCTCCACACCAAAACCGCTTGTCTCACTATGGGGCAAGTTCGTCTACCCAAATAATCTGTTAACACGACCTGAATGGGGTTATGATTAGGTCGGGATAAATGTACCAATCCTGTGACTAGTACATCTGAATTAAGCAGGCTTAGCCATCCCAGCAAATGAACAAGTTGCACAGCCACATAATATAGCCTTATGTTAGGAAGAGACAAGCCCCCCGATACTTTAGATCTACACAAAGTGGCCACCTTAATTTTAGGCTTGCGACCCGCCCAAATGAAAGAGGATAGCAGACTGTTTATACCTGCGAAAAACATATTATTAATAAAAACTGGGAGTGCTGTAGCACATACAAATATTTAGGAAGGATCACCATTTTAACAAGATTTACCCTGCCCTGGGCATCCTTTGACGGTTAATGGAAGCTTTCTCCAAACATGTGCCTTACTTTGTAGATATAGATTTATAGGGGAAATATTTAAAGAAACATAATCCCTTGCATTTTTAGAAACCCAAATTCCCAGATATTTGAAGCTATTTATCCACTGAAGGGGAGACTGAACTGCTGATTGTTGAGATGCTTGTTTCCCAATTGGAAAAATGTAGGATTTCCCCCAGTTACCTTTAGACCAGAAAAAACACCGAACTCATCCACCACTTGCAAAAGGCCTGTCAATGAACCACATGCATCCTCCAAAAACAATAACATGTCATCAGCATATAATGCTATGGTATCTGTGACCCCACCAACCTTAAGACCGTTGATTGCTGGATGAGAACGTATACAGCAAGCCAAAGGCTCAATAGCCAGGTCAAATAATGCCGGTGACAGTGGGCAGCCCTGACGCGTGCCCCTCCCTAATGCAAAGGGAGGTGATGTATGCCCATTGACACTTACTCTCGCTGCTGGGGCAGAATATAGAAGTTGAATCCATTTAACAAAACCAGAGCCAAACCCAAATCTGTACAGTACCTCCCACAAATAAGCCCATTTCACAGAATCAAATGCCTTGGCGGCGTCCAAGGACGCCACCACTGCGCAAGGGGCCTCTGCATGTGGAAACTGGAGGTGACTAAACAATCTTCTAAGATTAACAGTGGTGGATTTGCCCGGCATGTATCCAGTATGGTCAGGAGGGACAACCTGAGAAATCACCAAATTAAGCCTGATAGCAAGCATTTTGGCCATAATTTTAACATATGTTGATAGAAAGGAGATAGGACGGTATGAATCAGGGCACAGTGGGTCCTTGTCAGGTTTCAATAATACCAATATCAAAGCCTCTGACATGGACGGGGGAAGCTCTCCACACTCATATAATTTATTAAAATATGAAAGTAACCGCGGAGTAAAGAATGATGAGCAGGTTTTATAAACTTCCACAGGGATCCCATCTACCCCAGGGGCCTTGTGACTAGGGAATGATTTAAGGGCTGCCTGCAACTCCTCCAACGTGAAAGGGGCTTCCAACATATCTACAGCATCCTGACTAAGTTTAGGCAGTGAAACCCGGTCGAGGTACGTCTTAAGTTGAACTATGCTATATGTTACTTTTGTGGCGTATAAAGTGTTATAATAATTGTGAAATGTATTGGCAATATCCATACCTCTCACATGGATCACATTATTATTGTCCCTTATTGCTTGAATATTCCTATTCCCCTGAACCTCCCTTGTCAAGAATGCCATATAACCATCCCCACTATCCGCCTGAGCATACAGAGAATGTCCCATAAAGAGAAGCCGCCTCTTAGACTTCTCATATAGATGATCCGCCGATTGCTTCTGAGCCCCAAGCCAGCCCAACCTATCCTGCACAGTTCCGGAGGAAAGATAAGAAGATTCTCGTCTAGTCCCGGCATTTTTGCTCCAACTCCAACTCCTCCTTCCTGTGGAAGTGTTATGGTACCCCGGTTTTACCCCGACAGGGGACCAGGGTAACCAAAGAATAAGGAAAGTAAAGAGATGGTAACTCACCGGTTTGTAGAGCCTGATGTCTGTCTGAGTTTTCGCCAGAGCCCCTGATGGTGGGGATGGACTGGAGCTGGTAGGACTCGTCAGGATACGCACCTTTAGAGAAAACCCAAAAGGGGAACAGAGAGAGCAAGTTAGAAAAACAGATTAGACAGGAGGAAGATAGTAGAGGGAAATAGGCCGGTCAGAAGGAACCACACCGGGACTAACAATACAAAAAACACAGAACGGACTCAAAGGACAAGCTCGCGCGGACGGGACAGACTGGACGTACAATACAGACTAGGACAATGACACTCACACTCAAGTAGCTGGAACCCCCAGAGGGGTTAACAGACACAGTCAGTCAGGAAAAATAAGGAACACACAAATTTGGGGAGAACACTAAGGAGAGAGAGAGAGGAACAAGAGACAAATAGGTACAATGGCAAGGAACAGGGTAGGAATAAATCAGGGCACTCAAGATCAGAAAAGCACAAAAGCACAAGGCAGAGAAGGAGCAACAAGACTGGCACAGAAACGCAAAGAGAAACTATGGTCATTCCAACGATCAAGAAATAAAATTAGCCACTTTCTTGAGGATGTCGTTATTATAGGGAGGTGGAATGTACACACCTAGTATTAGCAAAGGAACTGTATTAATAGTAGCACTAATGAAAACAAATCTTCCATAGGTGTCTGTTTGAATCTTAATTGGAACAAATTGTAAATGTTTACTGATTAATACAGAAACACCTCTAGAATTGGAGGAATATAGCGTGTGATAAGCCCAGCCCACCCATGATTTTTTTAATGCCATCACCTTACCTCCAGTCAAATGCGTTTCTACTAGACAAACCACATCGGGATTATATTTTTTAATCTGGGATAATTCAAGAGAACGTTTAAGCTTATCATTAAGGCCTCTAGTATTCCAAGTAAGGAGGCGTAAACCTGCCCCCAACCCCGAACTACATGATGCCATCAAAGATTATAGATAGAACCATCCTACATACATAGACCAAATGAAACATGGAATAATACAGGTCACACCAATCCCCACAGAACCATAAATTTAAAGTTTTGTGTACATATTTGCTACCAAGGGTACCTTCAAAAACCCATTCCCACCCTGCATACCCACCTTAAACTATGGGATACCTTCTGCCCTCAACAATTACTCCCCAACTATATTCCTATATACCTTAAACTTAACAACAAAAAGCTACCTGTAAGGCTAATTTAAAGAGACTATACCTAACACCGGACCACTCGGACTGCAATGAACATGAGCATAAGTGTGAATACAAGTGTATACAAGCTGCATATCTTTAAGCTTACGCTTGACTTGAGAGAATTTCACCCTCTCCTTCTGCACTTCAATAGCGAAGTCTGGATACACAGAAATAACTTGATTTTCAAATTGTATAGGGCCTTGGGTCCTGGCCAGTCTCAGCAAAGCATCCCTGTCCTTAAAGTGTAACATCCTGGCAATCAACGTGCGCGAAGATGCCCCCGGCGGGGGAGGTTGGCATGGAAGACGATGAGCCCTCTCTACTGCGAAATGGGGGGAGAACGCCTCCCTCCCAAATTCTTGAATTAGCCAGGTCTCCAAGAAAGATTCAGGAGAGGAACCTTCAGCCCTCTCCGGAAGGCCAACAAAGCGCAGATTGTTGCGGCGAAGTCTGCCTTCCATATCAGAAAGTTTAAGCTTGCAATGTGCCACTTCCGATGTCAGACTATCCAACCGACCGGACAGAAGAGCAGTCATATCCTCAACAGCTGATATGCGCCGCTCTGTTTCTCCAACACGTTCCCTCATCTGTTGTATATCTTGATGGATAATGGACAGGTCCACTTGTACTTCCCCCATTTTTTCCATCAGAGATTTTTCCAAGGATGAGATTGCAGTAATAACTTGATGCAAAGTAGGGACCTCTTCCTCATTTGCAGTGTCCTCACCCTGCAGCTTTGAAGAGCTTGCGGCCTCCGGTGGAGGGTGAGATGCAGATTGTCGAGCATACCGCTCCAGCTTAGCTGCATAGTTTACCCATAGTTGTTCGGATAAAATTACAAGTGGTAGTACATTAAGATGTGTAGTTGCGGCTTGCTGTTAACTGATTCAGGCACTTTATAATTTGAGGAAAATGTAACTGAGAAGGCAAATAATGCCAGCTATTTCAAATCCGCCAGACAGCCTTTGTAAATAATGAAGCAGCTGTGAATCTTTTTGGACAGCTGAACACTCAGCTCTGTATCCCCACACGATATTTATGTAAAGGATAAGACAGCTGTTTTACAAACACAAGCAGAACAGCTATAATTATATGCCCAGCTGCTGATATAAATGATGAAACAGCTGATATACAGACACAAGAAGAACAGCTATACCTCCATGTCCAGATGCTGATGTAAATGATGAGGCAACTGATATACAGACACAAGCAGAGCAGCTATATTTCTATGTTCAGTTGCTGATGTAAATGATGAGACAGCTGTTATAAAGACACAAGCAGAGCAGCTATATATCCATGTCCAGCCGCTGATGTAAATGATGAGGCATCTGAATATAAAGACACAGAGCAGCTGTATTGTTATTTTCAGACTGGAATTGTAAACGATGAGGGAGCTGTTCCATGTTAATGCTATCTGTGCTTGAACCATAAGTGTATATGAAGAAGCAGCAGAACAAGTATATACAGCCTGGCCAAACGTATAGTCCAATGCAGTATCACGCACCACAGAGCTGAGGACAGCCTATGAACCAAAATGGCGCTCCCGCCGTTAGTCTTCGCGCCAAAACTGAAACTGCTCTCTGTCACCCACTGCCTACAGTATCTGCAGGTTTAGAAGCGCTTCCTCCTCCAACCCCACTAGAAATCCTCCAAGACTGTAGTCTGCTATGCCGCCCACTCAGAACTGCCACCCGAGCTCTGCGTCCCTCACCAGCGGGGAATCCCCCTTCAGCCACTCTCCACAGCAACCGCGGCACAGCGGGAGCCCGCACCTGGCTCAGATCACTCCTGCTGCCTCCCAGCACTCTGATCAGCTGCTCGATGCCTGTACAGTCCGTGGATACCGCACCATCGGATAATTAAACAGGATAGTTCGGGGAGCTCAGACTATTACCGTCTTACTCCATGCGCTGCCAAGCTCTGCCCCCAAACTTGATTTCAGTATCTCGGATGACCCCCTTGTAGTGCAATAACTGCATCTAAACATTTTCTGTAATTATTGATTAGTCCTGCACATTGGCTTGGAGGACTTTTTAGATCATTCCTCCGTACAAAACAGCTTTAACTCTGTTAGGGTAATCACAGGTGGACGTCTCCTCTCCCTTCTTCCACTGAATCCTTCCTTTGATATTATCCCTTCCTTTTCCAAATATATTGCCACAATTTTCAAACAAAGGGAAATGGAACCAAACTGTTTCTCTTTCCACTATTCTCAATGCCTTTACTGATAAAAATTACCCCCTATTGTGAGGGGTAATCCCAATATCACAATTGTGCCTTTTATATCAATAAAGAAATGTTTATGCTTGTTATTAAATGTTCTTATTTATTGAAAAAGTTTCTCCAAAATAGTTCCTTTTTAAAAACTTCTTAAAAATATCACTTAAAAAATTCATACAAAACGTACCTCCAAAATTCCTTAGAAACACATCCCCCTTATTCTAGGAACAAAACCTCCTTCACCTTTCCAACCTACGCTTCCCCACTGCCTCTAAGATCGAAAGACTCTCCAGAACTGTCAGCGCTGTCCTGCTATAGGGGCCCCGCAAGCTGGCGCTCTCAGGGAGAGAGAGGGAGTGAGATACTGATAGGGTCAGGGTTCCAGTGGTATGTCCGACAAAGCTATCACTACCAATGCGTTTCAAGCCTATTGGCTCTTCCTCAGGGTAATGGAGCTAGGGGGGAACTGATCGGTCTTTTATCCCGGCGTCTTAGGCTCAATTAGCATATGGACCCTCCTCCTTTGTTGTTATCGTTCTTAATTTGCCTGTCAAACTTCGTTTTAACCTTTCACTGTCACCTTCTTATAGTCTTCTAGCCTGGCAAATCAGGGATATCGATTAGTTAAAAAATTCTAACCTCTTCTTTAAACGCACCTTTCATGTCATCTCAATCATCTAGGTGCAGCGTGATTGTGATCTTACAAAGTTGTTATCAATCTCTTAAATCCTCCTGTATGTTGTATCTCCTTCTCAAGAACTTTAACAAGTATCTAGTCTTTGCAAGTCATAACATTCTATCCTCCATATATCCTTTATAACTTGCAATGGCAGTTTTTCTTCCTATCCTTCCACTGGGTCCTAGCGGGATAGTTCTTAATCTGTCTGTTTCTATACTGACATACCTACAGCAAAATTATTTCTAGAGACATCATACAGCATCTATTATTTGTGTTAATGAGGGTGTGCTAAAGCAAACTTCCTATATTTAAGAGGAAATTATACATAGTAGCCTATAACAAATATCAGTGTATCAAAAATCTAAAACATTGAACAATAAGTTAATACCTCAGAAAATATCCTGGGTACCACTTATAATTCGCATTGTGTATAATATGTGAAAATATATAAAATATGTGGAAATGTGAAAAATAAATGTTGAACGATGAGTCAACATAGTGAGCAGGTAAGTGGGAGATCTTCAATAAATGTGAAATCTATTAGATATCTTTTCTCCATATTCTTCCTTTCCATTCATTAATTGATTCTTCAACTATATAGTCTTATCCAGAGTAGCCACTCAGGGGTGTGTAGGACCACCCTTTCAATACTTAAAAAAATCCTACATGGTATATCACTCAAATAAAAAATTGTGTCACCTAAATAATATCCGAGATCACATTACTAATACAAAATGTGTAGGTGAAATGAGTATATGGTGAGTAAATATAATTATAAGTGAAAAAAATATAAGTGAAAAAATTTGAAAAACTAAGTGAAAAATAATGTGAATTATAGGCCTAACATAATAATGTGGTCTAAGATGCCAGAAGCCACTTGATCTCAAACATGTTGTTCAGACCTGTAGGGGCCAGTGTATCAAAATTAAAAATGGCAGCCATTTCTTTTCTCGCCAATTGACCCTTCAGATCTCCATTCCTCCATGGGGCTTCTATCTTCCTGGTTCCTACACATTTCCTAATAGCACTTGTGTCACTCTTGTGTATATCCCTAAAATGTTTAGATATGGGATGTTTCTCATCACCATTCCTTATATTGCGTAAGTGCTCACTCCAGCGCTCCCTCAATCTTCTTGAGGTTCTACCAATGTACTGGAGTGAGCACTCACATTCAATAATATATATGCAGCTCCTCATATAACATGTGAAAAAATCTCGTATCTTTTCTACTTTGCCTGTAGCTGTCACCTCAAATTCTGTGATTTTCCGTTCCTTCATCTTAACCTCTCTGCACATAGCACAGTTTCCACACCTGTGGAAGCCCTGGCTTGCAAATTTTTCGTACATGTGGTTGAGATGTTAGACTCTTCACCAATGTATTTCTTAAATTTTGCGCTTTCCTATATAGGAAGCAAGGTCTTCCCTGAATGTATTCCTCTATTTCTTTATCATTTCTCAATAAGTCCCAATGTTTACAGAAAATCTTTTCTATAGTTTTGAATTGGTCATTAAATTGTGTAATGAAAGGAATTTTGTTTTCAAACCTATTTCTCTTTTTTCTTCTTTTCTCATTTAACAGAACTTCCCTCTTCGTGATTATTTTGAATTATGGATTTGGAAGAAAACGTCAGTGTGGTAGCAATGGATCCTATAAGACATACTAGGGGTTTGGAGTCCCAATCGGACCTCCTGTTTGTGTGAACTGGGCTGAATTGACACAGGAAGCCTGTTATGGGCCTTCCACTAGACATAGAAACATAGAAACATAGAAAGTGACGGCAGATAAGAGCCACATGGCCCATCTAGTCTGCCCATTTGTTTATTGAAAACTATACTGACCCTAGACCCTATTTACCCTCAATTGGGGTTACAATTTAGGATACCCTTATATTTAACCCAAGCATGTTTAAATTGTTCTACTGTACTGGCATCAACCACCTCAGATGGGAGAATATTCCACTTATCTATCACCCTTTCAGTGAAGTAATTTTTCGCACATTTCCTTTGAATCTACCACCCTCCAGGTTATATTCAGTTTTTCTGTTCTTTTCCATGTTTTGAGTACATGTCTGGGACGGTGCCTCAACAATCATCACGCCATCCTTATCAAGGACAAGACAACTCACGAGAACGAGCAAACTAGATGACTTGTAGTTTTTCTTTTTTTCCATTTCTTATCTTTGTACAAATAAAGCTACTCTGGCTGGGGGCTGGTCAGATCAGAACAAGCTTCAGCCTTTACCATCTGAGTTTTTTTTCTGTCTCTATCGATCGATACCCACAGGTACACCTTAGAAGCCAGGGAAGAACAACTTTAGTGTCATCTCTGACAGCTTCAGTGGGGGCTCGTCCGGATCCCCAATATATCGGACCCCCCGACATCGGGTCCCCCTCTTCTCCACCCAGGCAGACATCAAAATCCAGCTGGTGAGTAAAAAGCTTTATTTTTACTCTTAGTGCTGTCTCTGTGGAAGGAGGGAGTGTCCCTGTTCGAGGGTACCTCAGTCTGATTGACGGGGATCCCGACTCTGGCACTAGACACTCATTAAGGTGTCCAGGTATTGTTGTTTTCTTACATGTTTGCTGATCTGCTGTAATATGAATGTTACTGAAAAGACAGGAGAAGGTAGTGATGTAAAGGAATCATTGTTGGATTGGTTACTGGTTGTGTTGATAGTGATCTCCGTTTTGTTGGTCTCATTGAAAGTTGTTAAAAACGTACGGGAAGGCAAACACCCTGCCAATTTGCTTCACTAAGCACTAAGGTAACAATTTTTCTCAGCATAAAGGGACCATAAGGTAAATTCCCAGCACGGGAAATAAAGGGTCCAAACCGGGTCATAAACCATAAGGGGACCATAAGGTAAATTCCCAGCATGGGAAATAAAGGGTCCAAACCAGGTTATAGACCTGAAAGGTACGGGGGATTAGATCCCATACAGTACGTACACAAATATGGAGGCATTGGCCTCACTAAAGGCATGAGAAAATTGTTTAAGGCGGCAGGTGTGTCAGAAGATGGTACGTTAAAGGTGTCCTTTTGGGACCAATTTGTAAAGGATAATGAGAAAGTGTTGAGAGAAAAAGGTACTTTGAAAGATGTCAAGGTTGGTGCAAGCTGGCACATCAGTTGGATGATATTGATGATGTTAATGTGACTATGAAACTGTTCGACTTAAGTGACGATGATACGCAGGGGGGACTCCCCGACCCTACTGACTGTGCTGCTGCAAGCCCTGACAGTCCCCCTAATACGCGAAGAGGAAGTTCTCTAACCGAGACTCCCTGGAAACCTCCGGCATCTGTCAATCTGCCTAGATGAGACCCGTAGCCTGTTGTTGTATCTAGCACAGGCTCAGTGTAAAGTATCACGAGACAAACTGCAGTTAGCACAGCCCCGAGTCCACTTCCTAGGACACTGCATATCTGCAGGGGCCAGACATTTAACTAATGACAGGAAAGTAACCATACAAAACTTTCCACTCCCAGACACGGTAAAGAAACTACGTGCATTTCTGGGACTAGCAGGATACTGCCGGGAATGGCTTATAAGTGCCTCCGAGCTGCTTGATCCCCTTTATGCGGTGACAAAAGGTAATGCCACTGGTCCAATAGCACTCACTGCAGATCAGAAACTGGCATTTTATAAAACTAAAGACTTTGTCATGAGCGCCCCAGCCCTCAGGGTACCCAATTATGACCTTCCATTTACTCTGTTTTGTCATGAACAAGGGGGGTATGCCCATGGGGTGCTGACACAAGAACATGGGGGCAAACAAAGACCACTAGCCTATTACTCTCAAAAGCTAGACCCTATCATGCTAGGGGCTCCCACATGTATAAGAGCAGTAGCTGCGGCTGCCCTACTGCTCCAAAAGACTGCAGATATAGTTCTGGATCATCCACTCACTATTCAGGTACCACACTCTGTCATAGAGATCCTGAATTAGCCCAGAACTAATCACATTTCTGCTGCCAGACTCACTAAATATGAGGTGGCATTACTCACCCCCTCAAACGTCACATTAAAAAGATGCACTGTTTTAAATCCAGCAACGTTGCTTCCAAGTTGCGTGGATATTAAAGAGGGGAGTGTAGAGAGTGACGAGTGTACCCATGACACTGGAAGTGACAGTGAGACTGAGGAACAGAAAATACATAACAAAAATTTTTCCTCACATGACTGCCTAATGGACCTGGAAACCAGACCCCCAGGCGATGTTAAAGAGACACCTCTTACCAATCCAGACCTCATACTGTTTGTTGATGGTTCCAGATATTATGAGGAGGGCTCCCCCAAAACAGGTTATGCAGTCACAACAGAAACTTACATACTGATTCAACAACCACTTCCCCCTAGCCAGTCTGCACAACAAGCTGAGCTAGAAGCACTTATCAGTGCATACCAGTATGCAGAGGGAAAAACAGTTAACATTCACACAGACTCCAGATATGCCTTCGGGGTAGCCCATGATTACCAGAGTCTCTGGAAAAACAGACACTTTGTGGCTGCTAGTGGTAAGCCCATTAAACACGCAGACACAATTCAGAGATTGTTTACAGCATTGGAGTTGCCAAAGCAGGTGGCTGTTATCAAAGTAAAAGCACACACCAGAGAACAAACTACAGAAGTGAGGGGAAACAGACTAGCAGACAAGGCTGCAAAAGCTGCTGCTATTTTGCCACTGACAGAGCAATACTTGGCAACCCCTTCACCCCTCACATCACCCATAGACTTAGAGATGCTAAAAACTCTCCAGAAACAAGCATCTGAGTCAGAGAAGGAGGAGTGGCAAAAGAGGGGAGCTGAGTGTGTAGACGGCCTCTGGGCCACAAGGACAAACACTGTATCCCCAGATCCCTCTTCTCTGTACTAGCTACAGTGATACATGGGCCCACACATGTTTCTAAAGACACTCTGATTAACTCTGTTTTCACGCATTGGATTGCGCCAGGCTTTAGCACTGCTGCCACTAACTTGGTAAAAGCCTGTGCCATTTG
>WWET01005326.1:79342-93745 GCA_011038615.1 Limnodynastes dumerilii
CCCTGTTCCGGAAGGGAGGTTCAACCCCATTTTTAAAGTGAGTCTCCTGGAGGAATCCCACATCTGCCCTGTTGGCCTTGAGGGTGCGAAAGGTTTGGGAGCGCTTTTCCGGGACATTAAGGCCTCTAACATTAAGCGAAAATATGTTTAGAGTATCAGGCATAGTGGGTGGTAACAGTTAAACTTATCCCATGCTGCAGACTTGGAGCCCAGATCTGAAGAAGCTGTTGATGACGAAGGAACCACCGAGGACGAGGGGAGAGAGGGGAAGAGAACACGAAGGGCAAAAGAAAAGGCGAGAGAGAGACAGAGTCGAAGAAAAGAATACCTTAGAGCATCCGTGGGGTGCAAAGGGCCACGGACCTGTAAAAACAGGAATAGGTACATCCCCATCCTGGGAACAAACAACAAGCGCAGCTTGAGTCGCCTGTTCCAAAAACGGGGAGGCAGGGGGTACAACATGGGAGCAACCCGACACTAAGTAACTGTAAATGAGAATGCAAAGGCTTCCCGTAGGAGCCTATTTAAATTTGAACCCTTCTTGGAAACATTATACATAAATATCAAACTACTAACCAAATTATACTCAAGTAGCCCTGTAAAAGCATAAAACAGGAACCATAGTTATGAGAATCAGGTGAGGCTACAGCAAGCAACGATAGAAGTCCAAAGGGACAGGGGAAGGGGGAACAAATGCGCTAGTGTAAACGTAAGTAGATTTTTCTAACTAATCTACCTGAGGGCAGATACCAGCAGTAAACAGCGTAAAAAAAAAAAAAAAAACCACACTAAGAACAACCCAGCTTTAGATAACATGTGAAATCAACCAAGAGAGCAATTAACAATACTATAATCGCAGTAACTATAACTTGCGGCAGTTGGTGAGCTGCTTCATAGGACAATATCATCCGTAGAGAAAGTCCATGCTTCCCTAAGGAAAAAAAACACAATTAAGTACAGCCAAACATAAAACCTAGCGGTAGCCGCAAAGAATTCAAAGTAACCGCTGACTATGTGAAATATCACACAGGCTGTCCAGAAGCCGCTGGGCCCGGGGGGTGATGTCTCCGCCGGCGTGACTCCTGCCGCTGCCATGCTTCTCGCTGAGGTAGTTCCGGAGGGATGATGTGCTGAAAGAGCTGGAGCCACTCTGAGAGGTCCGGGACAGTAATGTCCATCGACTCACAGAAGGCAGGGAGGTCGTCCGGAGTGCGCAAGAAAGTGGTCGCCCCGTTGCGAAGGACGGATAGGCTGCATGGGAACCCCCAGCGGTATTTAATGTCCAGACTCCTCAAGACGTCGGTCAGGGGTTTCAAGAGCCTCCGTTGCTGAAGCGTGTGCCAGGATAAATCCTGAAATATCTCCAACCGGTTCCCCTCGAACTCCAGCTGCCGTAGGGCTGCCCTCCGCGGCCACGCGCGGGGCCTTCACTTCCGGACACCGTGCAGTCACATACACAGTGCCGGCGCTGTGTTGCCATAGCAACACATACACAGTACCTGGACGCAGCAGTCCGGGCACTGTGTATGTGACTGCACAGTGCCCGGAAGTGAAGGCCAGTACAGGGCCGCCAGGATAATGGATAATGGACTTGGCGGCCCTGTACTTGATTCTGCATCCCCGCGCAGGGCATTCGCAACCAAAATGCAAGCCTGGCTGTCAGTGGCCGCCAAGCTTGCAAAAAAAAAAAAGTTAAAAAAAAAACCCTTACCTTTAGCACGTCCTGCATCCTCCGTCCTCCGCGGCAGTGTCAAAACCCCGCGAGATCCGAAAAGGGTCCTTTTTTGGGGGGGAGGGGTCCGCCTAGGGCCCCTCAAACCCTAGGGCCACCCCTGCTTGCAATGTTTTGTACAGGTGGTTGAGATGTTAGACTTTTCACCAATGTATTTCTTACATTTTGCGCTTTCCTATATAGGAAGCAAGGTCTTTCTTGAATGTATTCCTCTATTTCTTTATCATTTCTCAATAAGTCCCAATGTTTACAAACAATCTTTTCTATAGTCTTAAAATGGTCATTAAATTGTGTTATGAAAGGAATTTTATTTCCAAATCTATTTCTCTTTTTTCTTCTTTTCTCTTTTAACAGAACTTCCCTCTTTTTCTTCCCTATTTCTTGATAAATATTCTCAATCTCTTTTCTTTCGTACCCATTTCTCTGAAATTGATATATCAATTCAAGTCCTTGTTCCTGATACTTTTCTTATTCCGAACAATTTCTTCTAATTCTGATTAGTTGGCTTTTGGAGACTGTTTTCAACCACCTCGGGTGGTGGTTGCTCTCTTTAGGGATCAGGGAGTTGGCGTCCGTTGGTTTCTTATACACCCTAGTCTCGAAACCTTTTTCTGTTAGTGAGATAGACAAGTCCAAAAAATTTACCATTTTGTCGCTTACCTCAAAAGAGAGGGAAATGCCCCAATTGTTCCTATTGAGGTGATCACAAAATATCCTAAGAGACTCCTGTCCAGCTGCTGATGTAAATGATGAGGCAGCTGAATATAAAGACACAGAGCAGCTATATTGTTATTTTCAGACTGGAATTGTAAACGATGAGGAAGCTGTTCTATGTTACTGCCATCTGTGCTTGAACCACAGGGGTCGTGTGGTGGTTGCAGCCTCCTCGGACAGCTCCTCTCAGGCCCAGTCCCCTGCCCAGTCCCCTGCCCAGGCCTCCTCCCCATCCCAGGACCAGTCCCCTGCCCAGGCCTCCTCCCCATCCCAGGACCAGTCCCCTGGCCAGGCCTCCTCCCCATCACAGCCACAATCCCCTGCCCAGGCTGAATCCCCTGCCCAGGCCCATTCCGCTGCCCAGCCACAATTCCCTGACCAGGCCTCCTCCCCTGCCCAGCCACAATCCCCTGACTAGGCCTCCTCCCCTGCCTCCTCCACATCCCAGACACAATCCCCTGCCTATTCCCCTCAGGATCTACATATCATAGTATTAGATCCTGAGTCCCCCTGTGCATCCCATTCCTCCTCCACTGACCCACCTTTCCCACCAAACCCATATGCCTTTAGTCCCCTTTCCACTTTAAACCCTTACCCCCCCCCCTGCAAGGAGCTAGTCATAGTGTGCAGCCTGTGGCGATGCCATCGAGTGCTAGTAAGTGTTTGTTTAGTTTTATAATGTAATGTTAGTGAATAAAAATGTTTTTTGTGTGACTAATTGGGGTGTATATTTTTTTAAAAAAATTAAAAACATTTTTTTTTTTTTAAATATTACTTAAAAAGCAAAAACATAACCAAATTTCAATGATGTGTATTTAGTGGGTGTTCAAATTTACACACATTTAACTTTTTATAAAAAGAAAAATGTGTATAGGTTTCTATGAAAGCAGAACACCATTATATAGTACATTAACAACTGTAAACTCATGCAATTGTAGACATGAGATAAATCATTATAACATAATATGTTAAAACAATTGTAATTTAATTATTTAGTATAAAAACATAAGAATTGTGTAATAAGAATGGGGTAGATCCTGAACAACGTTTGCTTTACGTTTGTTCGCGTAGCGAATTTTCGCGTACGTAAATTCGCTACGCTACCCTTAACACACCCCCTGCACGGACGTATTTTGTGAAAATACGCTACCCAAACCCTACCTTAACTTTTCCAGACGTAACACAATACGTCCGCTAACGGACGTACAGACTACGCGAACGTACGCAGCTTAGCACGCCCATACTGTACACTTTAAATACCCCCCCCCGCCTACTTCACGTAATTCGCACGTAATCTTCTCTAACGTAATTTTGGCACGCCCACACGTAATTACTTACGTTCGCAATACGTGAATTCGCCTTACGTTAGAAAATACGCTACGCGAATGTGCGTATTTTCTGCGGTGCGCATGCGCAGTACGCTCTAAACTGCGAATTTACGTGTATACCACACGTAAATTCGCAGAAAAACGTACAGCAGGATCTGCCCCAATGTTACTAACAAGTTACATATGTGTTTTGTTTTTTTAGAGGCCGATGTATTTCATAGTGTTTTATTGTGACTGCATAGTATCTAAAAAAGTTTAGTGTAAAAAAATTAAATATTAATTAGGATACTAAGCTTATGTATTGCAGGCCACAAGAAACTGAAACAGAGAGCTGTCCTAAGCTAGAGGACATATAAACTCCTCGGCTGTGGGCTGGCCCTCCTCCTCACAAGCTTAGTTCCTGGGGGATTGTTGTGGCCAATGGCATTAGGGGTGGGCGTTTTGAAGGGTGGGTTTAGGGGATATATATATAAGTGTGCCTCCATTTTGTTCCAGGTCTTTTCCTGGAGTGTCTTTTGGAAGGCTGAGTAGTGTGCTGTAGTGCTCTATTGTATTTGCCTTTTGCTCTATTAAAATCTCTTTAATTTCCTTTGCTTGTGTCTCCGTTTCTTGTTTCCTCTTTCTGTGTCTCCACTCTCACGCTCTTAATAATAAAAAAAATAAAAAATCTTCATCTATTCTTTTTTCTCCTTACCTTTCTGTCGCTCCTTTCTTCTTTCTTACCTGTATTATGCGCCCCGCTCGGTCCCGTTCTGTTCCCCTGCGGCTGCGGGAGTCAGAGTCTGACTCCGCGCTGGAGGGGACTTCCGGTGCTCGTCCCCGGCTGGTGACGTCACCGGAAGGCGAGCTGGGGGCCGCCATCTTGGATTCCCCAGCGGCAGGCTCCGACAGCGTCTCCATAATGGTCGGGAGGCGGGGTCGGGCTCCTGGGGCTGCGATTCGCCGCGGGGGTCACGCGGGAGCGAGTGGTAGAGGCCTGGGTTACAGGCAGGCCTCTGCCGTTCCTCCTAATGCTGCATCTCCCGCTGCCACCAATGTTTTAGCTGGCCAGGCTACCAGCAGGGCCAGAGGACGAAAACGTCTGGGGGGGGCGGGGCTCAAGGGGGGGCCGTGGATCCACCGCTGGCGCTCTGCAACATGGGGAGGCTACTGCCTCTCTTTACACTGGGTCTCTCCATGCTTCTGATGGTAGTGCCATACCTGACACCCCTGTGCCTGCTGGTTCAGGGCTGCTATCCGCATTTCTACCTGGGGCCAGTCCAGTGGGGTCTCTTTTTTCTGCAGGCAGTCAGGGCAGCTTGCCTCCAGCTGCCCTCTTAGCTCCCTCTGCGGCTGCTGCGCCTCCTCCAGTTCATCAAACGGGTTTTAACCCTTTGGCTCCCACTGTGCCTCAATGGCCTTATTACCCTCCTCAGCCCGGATTTATGCAGTATCCCTGGCAGTTTGGATCTCAGTTTCAGGCGCCACCCGCTCCTTTGAACTACCAATATCCGGTCTTTCAAGCGCCTTATCCGCAGGCACCTCTGCAGGGCGTTCAAGGTGCTGGGTCCGCGGGGGCAGTTCCGCCAGGTCAGCCTTCTAGTTCGGTAGGAGTTAGCGCGCTTGCGAATGTGGCGTCAGATTCCGTGCCTAACTCATTTTGTCTTCCAGGTGTATCCCTCCCATCGCAGGCGGATGTCAGCGTGCCGGGGCCTCGGGATGAGTTGCCTGGGACCTCTCAGCAAATTCCGGCAGCAGCTGTGGTTGGCGAGTCGGAAGGAGTCGTAGAAGACGGCGACTTTGGTGAGTGTCATGCTTCAGGGGGGGAGGGGTCGTCAGTTGGCAGCGTTAGTTCTAGCGCAGGCTCTTTCGATTCCCAAATCCGCCCCAAAAAATTCATGAAAATGATAAAAAAGACCCTTTTGAGCGTTGTGGGTGGTAAAGGGGGTAAGTCCTCTAAGTCCAAGGGTCGGGTGGTTCCGCGCAAAGGTACTGGCCCTCCTCCGGCTCTCACGGATATTTCGGACGTGGCGTGGGACGTGAGGGCGTCGTCCAAGGAGCGTATCCGCAAGGGCCAATACGTGGATATGTTTTGCATAACGAATGAAGGGAAGAAAGGTTTGGCGGCGGCGAAAGCAAAGGGCGGCGCAGGCGAGGACGTATACAGGAATTTTGGGAATTGGTTAGGGGGGTTCGTGGTTTTCACCACCTGCTATTTAGAGCAGCGGCAGAGCGAATACATGGATGTCTGGAAATATCTTTACCTTATACAGGACAGACATGCCACGGCGCAGGCTGGGTTGTGGGTGATTTATGACGAGCGCTTCCGGAAAAAATTCGACGGAAAGAAAAGTATTGCTTTCGGCTCGGAGGAAATGGCGCTTTGGTTGCGTGTATCTCAGCCCCCAAAGAAGCCGGTGGAGAGTCAGTCTACGCGGGGGGCCCAGTCCTTTCGGAACCAAAATGTCCCCGGGTATAAAGGCGACTTGAAAGGGCCACTGCTGGCGTAAAATTGTCCCATCATTTCGTTCATCTCTCCGCCGGGATCAGGGAGGACATGGGGGTGTGGCTCTCTTGATGGGAGAGTTCAATCCTTTTACATTTAATGATAGAATTTTAACCATGGCTATCTAGTATGATTAAGCCCTGTGACAAAACAGTGTGGTCTTGGGGGAATGCGGTTGGAATGGCGATCCCTGGGAGAATGTGAACCCACTTAGTATCATATATGTGAACATGAGGAGAAAGGACAAAAGAAAGAACAGGAAAATGGGGAACAAGGGCAAAACTTAAGGGGGAAAAACCAAACAAGCCCATTATATCGGGCCGGAACAGGAGCCACATAGGACAGTGTGGCAACACTAACATTGTGGGGGCGCGATGCAAATCTCTGGGGTATATCACACATAGGGGGTATGCAGCCTTCATAGTAAGAAAAACAAAAAAAAGGAAGGAATCAACATTAGGCACAGTATCAAAATACAGAGGGCAGTAGACCAATATAACTGACTTACAAAAATCAGACTGTTACAACTAAGAGTCTCAAAGTATAGAAAAGGATATAAGTGGCAACAGAAGCAATCTCTTACTGCTTCAAGGTGGCGGAGGCCCAGCCCTTGACCAATCCAGTTTCAGCAAAGCAGGAAGCGTCGACTTGGGTATTTGAGCTGGGATCTTCCAGTCGGAGAGGAGAGAGAGGCCTTCTTCCAGTGTAGAAATGACATGCAGGTTGTTGGAGTGGCGAACCAGAAGCTTTACTGGAAAGCACCAGCGGCGGTAAGAGATCCCTTGGGCACGCAGAGCAGTGGTGATGGGGCGCAGATCCCGTCTTCTACCAAGTATGGCCGCCGATAAATCAGGGAACAGCTGGAATCCTTGTAGAAACTCTGCATCTTCCGCGTCCCGTGCCGCCCGCAAGATATTCTCTTTAACATGGTAGAAATGCACTCTCATCAATACATCTCGCGGCTGGGATGGAGGGGCCAAATCTGATTTAGGCAGTCTGTGAATCCGGTCTAACAATAACTCCGCGTCTGGAATATCTGGGAGAAGTTTACGGAAGAGGCCCTTTACAAACTCGGGTTCTTTCTGCCGCTTGAGGCGTGCACGGGGAAGGGGGGTTAGTACCCGTATGTCCTTACCTTGGGGGGCGCTTGACAGGGGATGCCTGTCTGGTAGGTTGATGTTACCTTTGCTGCTGTTCCCTTACTGCTGTTGTCGCCACCTATCACTAAAAGTCATAGTCAATTCTAATTCCAATTAATAAATTATGCCCCCTTTTATAATCCAACTCATGTGTCCGTGTCTTTATTGGGGTTTGTTCGGGGGAGGGACAGGCTATCAGCCGTGGGAAGTTTAAAAAAATGCCTAACCTTTTTATTAACAGGTGTGACTAATTAAAAATATGATGTGTATATTATTTTAATAATTGTTACATTTTTACATTTTATTTACAGCTTTAATCCAACTCCAAGCACAACTGATGGCAATGTTGCAGGCTGTGACGGGCATGATTCATGCCACTGAGGAGGCTGCAGCCTCTGAGAGGAGACAGGATGAAGGAGCGGAGGAAGAGCCAAGGACATCAGCCTCAAGCTACCTTACACCACCCTCCCCTCCACCCCACTTTTAATGTAAACATTTTAATTTTAAATTGAAAGAAATAGTTAAACCCCAAAAAAAACTTAAGTAAAATTTGATTTTTATATTGAACATAGTGTCAGTTGTTTCTTTTATGTTTGTTAATCAATGCATTACATTACACACATTTAATACATTTAAATAATATGTAATCAAAATATTTAGTGAAAAAAGACATGCTAGTGATTCCAACTACTTAATTTAATCTTTACCAACAACTATTTTACAGCAAACAGGGTATGCACATGAGACCAGAACATTTATTAGAAAAAAAAATTCACAACACTACTATTATGACATGTGCATCGCCTTACACTTAAACAGATTCAGCGTTACTACTTATATTAAACATCATATATTGTTGAATGTTGATAACACTTGTGAATGGTGTAAAACAAAATATTGTGACGTAGAATACACATGATTACATATAAAACAACAAGTCACCACAGCTAAACATTTTAGTCCTTACTTGGTACAGTGTCAATCTATATAGATAAATACATATTTTTTTATAAAATATGTTTGTAATTTTGAGCACATACTTACATAACTTTGGAATCTGTTTGGTCCTTTGTAGCATAAATTTTTAGGATAAACACTACACTGGTAATGGTTATGGTGACGTAGCCATTGGTCTGGCATTTTGAACCTGTGGATCTCCAGCGGTTCAAAAACTTTTACTCCAAACATACTTTGTGACGTATGAGCTATTACAATTGAGTGCAAGAATGGTGTAACTTATAGTTTCACGACAGCTACAAAGCCACTGGTTTCCCAGGCCTGGCATAGGTTAAGTTAATGATGTGTTTTATGAGACATGATGTTGCAGATTCAGAGTTGCACTTCCAAAAAGTTGTATGTGCAAGTGTAGACCTGACCAATACCATGTAGATTTTGTAGTCTAGGAATATTTTAATTGTAATGTAAATTTTAAACATAGTAGGTGCATAATAAAAATAATAACATTATAATTAACAACATAAACAAAATATGCAGTATTTGACTTGTATGTGTAATAAATAAATTAAAAAAAACATTCATTACTAAGAAGAATGATTTAGACAAGCTGTACACTAGCAAATCATTTTTTTGACTTTTGCATCTCTGAATGAGGCCTGATGTTTATAAAAGAGTCTAGGATACTCAACAGGGTTTAGATAATGTTTATCAAGCAGTGTTCACACATGGCTATCTAACATGTTCAATATGTAATCATAGCTAAATAAAAATAACATCTTGTGTAATTGAAAAGTAAATTTTTTATAAAACATAATTATGTCCCATATATTTTTATAAACACACACTATGTGATTGTTATCAGACACTCCCTAAATGTAATTTGTGCTGCATTAACAAAAACAGCACTTAGGATCTTAAGTGCTTGGGATCGATTCACAAGTCCACGCTTAGCAAATTTCCGATCCTAACTGCAACGTAAACAGCGTTGCACTATTACTACACATGCGTACTGATGCGAATACGATAAGATCCTAAATATACGCACCTAACTTCGGATCTCTGAATCAGGTTCCTGATGGCGAGAGAAGGGAATCCCTGAGAAGAACTGCACTTCTTGTAGAGGATTCTATTGTTAGGGGTATCCAGCTGGAAAGAGATTCTGAAATTAGGAATCGGGTGAAGTGCTTGCCTGGAGCTACAGCTCCACGGGATAAAAAGCACATTTTAAGTATTCTAAAGACAGTGAGCAAGGAAAGGGAGGTTGATGTCATTATCCATCTTAGGACAAATGATTTGGCCAATGCTGGAGTTGTGGCTGTTAAAGATGAATTTAGAAAGTTGGGAACTGCTCTTAAGCAGGTGGCAAATGCTGTTACTTTTTCGGAAGTGCTGCCAGATGGGAAGAAGGTAAAATGATGCGCATTAGTGATTTCAATCTATGGCTTAGGAAGTGGTGTCAGGATGGTGAAGGATAAATATGGAAAAACCCATAAATTAGATTGCTTCACGAACTGTAAGACACCAAATGTGGTGTATTATCTGACTTGCCCATGTGCTAAAAGATACGTAGGTAAAACCACTCGTAAGTTTAAGATACGCCTCCTGGAGCATGCAAACGCTATACGGAACAACACCAAGGATGTGACAAAATTCAAGCCCCTTACCCCAGTAGCACAGCATTTTTATCATACTCACCGTGCAGACCCTAGGGGTTTGCAAGCTTTCATATTGGAGAGCTTTGTTTTAACCCCTAGAGGTGGGGAAATCAACACAGTTATCCTACAAAACAAACTGAAATGGATCTTTTTGCTAGATTCCATGTCACCCAAGGGCCTCAATGAGAATATGCTCTTCACCCCTTTCCTTTGATTTATTTCCAGCTCCAACTTACTCTATAGGATGTTTTACCTACTATTTTTGTTATACTTACTGAATTATTATTACTTTACAGTTTTCATTATCACCACCTGGATATGTTGGTTTAGTCCAGTGGTCATGGACATTACATTGGAACCAATGATTTACCTGCCTCTAACCTCTCCAAATTCCTCCTATTATCCTTATATCCCTCTCCCTGGGACCTTTAAGGTATGAAAACTTTTTATTTATTATCCGGGATATTTACCAATTTAAGATATTGCTTCCTAGATTGTAGTATTAGGGTATCCCCACTTTCGACTCAGGATGTTTGACAGGAGTTAATAGGGCCTAGGGTGTCAATAGACATATAATATACTCCCTTTTGGTCACTCAGCAGGTGCCCATTCAGAATCAGACTCTATGATAAATGGTGTGTTTTATTTTTTTATTATTTAATCCAATAATTCTTGTAAATAATCAGGCCAACAGTGGAGTGTGATGTAGTTACTCCTTATAACAATTTTTACTTTATTAATATTTAATACTTTTATTTTGGTATATTCATCCTTTTGCCTTTAGTTTCACCACTTGTATTCTTTGTTTACATTCCCACTTGTTGTGTGCCTTCAACTCTCACAGGGTTAATTGAGACCGTGCAGCGGATTGGCCAGCATGGTATTGAAATTTGAGACCAAGCACCCTCCCCGTTGAAGCACGTTGCGAAACGCGCGTTGGAGACGCTGACCCGGCAGGGTGTACTGTGTGCACCAATGCCCCCCTTTTCTTCACTCCTCCCCAGGCACTTCCGGGCTACTCACAGGAGATTCTGATCTTTTTGTACCTCTTCATATTAGCGCAGGGAGGGAGAGCTACAGCGTGGAAACGTGAAGCCCAGCCGTGAGGCTGGTAGTTCACTTGGACCAGGGACAGCTTACTGCTCTATTTAGACCAGGGACGGTGCGCTCTCCACTCCATGCCTGGAAGGACTTTGTATCAGAGTTTGACTCCTACCACACCAGGCTCAGTACTCCTGTTTCATTTTTACTGCCTTTTAATACAAGCGAACTGATACTATTGCAATTAACATTGTTACCATTGTAAATTACTACTTTTGTCTATAGGGAGGAGTGCATATTTCGCTTTATATACAACCAAGTATTTTACTTGGCAAAATAAATAGACTTTAATTACTTTGGCACCACAAATGCTGTGTTGTGTATTTTTGGGAAACAAATATATTTTGAGTGTATATGTAGTGCACTGTAACAAAACAGCCACCTTGAACTGTGGGGTTCTTTTCTTTGTTTATGTTCATATATTGAAAGAGAAGCGCAGCCTCTGTTTTTTTTTTTTACTGTTGCTAGTTTCACTTTGGGAGCCTGACCCCTCCCCAACATGGCCACTGCACGCTGTTCATATGACAGGAGTGTCTTAATACAGACCTCCTGAGTATATATATAGCAAATGGATAAGGACTCACCTACAGGAGGTACCTTGACGCTGGGCAAGTGAACTTAACCCAATATAGCTATATTGTAAACTTTTTATGTATATGCTGACACATAGTGTTATATAATGTTTGTTTGGAGCACTGGACCTCTCTTTTGTGCCTTATATTACAATTTACAAATCTTTTAAAGGATACATAAATCTTTGTCTGTTAAATAAGTCATACTGAAATTGAGCTAATTTCTTGTAAAAATGAATAATTTTTAATAATGTAGGACCGGATCCAGACCCCCAAATGCTTTCCGTGCGTGCGGGGTTCTGAAATTACGCGAGACAGAGGGGAGTGCACACCCCCTGTCACTCCCCTCTGTCGTGCGGGCTTTATGGCAGCTTACGCCCCCTCCCACACTGAACACTTTACATGCTTCCCCCCGCCCGCTTTAGGGAAGCACATTACAAATTTGCAGCCCATTTCCGTCCGATTGCTTAAACGCTAGGATTACTATAGTAATCCTAGCGTAACATCTGGTGGGCGCAAATCACCTGACGATCTTAAATCTGGATCCGGTCCCCTATTACCAAATGATTCCAATGCCTTTTGTTGTGGGCACTCTCTTTTATGCTACATAGATGCTCAAACCTTCACATGCATAAAATGAGGACACACATTTGTGATTTAGCAACTTCATCATTTTGTGAGTGACACCAATCAAACTCCATGATGGTGCTGAATCTGCAGCGAACAACAGGATGTGATGCTATACCATGTCTGTATAGCTTAAGGAACACGCCCATTAAGGCTCCAGTCGTAATGTCCTATTTTCATTGCTTTTTGGAGCTTGAGTGTTAAAATTTCAAAGGTCTCAAAATTTTATGTTAACATGTTAAACCAGAAGGCTTTTGTCTATGAAATTTCATGGCTTTTTATATAGCTAAAATAGTTATGTTTTTAACCTTAGAAACAGACATTCTCATTGATAACTTGTAATGTATGGGCATGAGCAGCCAAAGGAATTCTGCATGGGACAGCATCCATATGAAATATGTATGGTGGGTGGGCATAGGTAATTAAATTATACAGTTATTATGGTTATGATATATAATGTAAGGGGATATATGTGTGGGGTGTAGTGTAAGGGCTTTATGTGTGGGGTGTAGTATAAAGGTGTGTATGTGCTGGGTGTAGTGTAAGTGTGTGTATGTGCAGGCCATAGTGTAAGAGGGTGTATGTGCAGGGTGTAATATAAGGGGGTGTATGTGTGGGGCGTAATGTAAGGGGATATATGTGTGGTTATGATGTGTAATGTGAGGAAGTGTATGTGTGGGGTGTAGTGTAAGGGGGTATATGTGTGTATTAATGTGTACTGTAAAGGGTTGTATGTGTGTATTAATGTGTACTGTAAGGGGGTGTATATGTGGGATGTATTATAAGGGGGTGTATGTGTGTTATGATGTGTGGGTTGTAGTGTAAGGGGTGTATGTTTGGGGTATAGTGTAAGAGGGTGTGTTATGATGTGTAATGTAAGAGGGTGTATGTTTTTGTTATAATGTGTAATGTAAGGGGGTATATGTGTGGGGTGTAGTGTAATGGGGTGTATTTGTTGTGTATATATGAAAAAAAAAGAATATTACCTGACTCTGACTCTGACACGTCCAGTCCAGTCCATGCTGTGTGCACCCTGTGTCACACTGTAAGGCAGACAGCAGCATGTGTAAAGGCTGCATTGCCATAGGGTGTAGTGTAAGAGGGTGTATGTTTGTTCTGATGTGTAATGTAATAGTGGGTAATAGTGTAAGGAGGTTTATTTGTGGGGTGTAGTTGTGGTGTGTAGTGTAAGGGGGTGTATGTGTGGGGTGTAGTGTAATGGGGTGTATGTGTGCAGTGTAGTGTAATGGGGTATATGTGTGGAGTGTAATGTAAGGGAGTGTATGTGTGGGGTGTAGTGTATGAAGTATATGTGTGGGGTGTAGTATGTGTGGGGTGTAGTGTAAGGGGGTGTATGTGTGGAGTGTAATGTAAGAGGGTGTATGTGTGTTATGATGTGTAGTATAAGTGGTTGTATGTGGGGAGTGTAGTGTAAGGAGGTGTATGTAGGGGTGTGGGTTGTAGTGTAAAGGGTGTAGGTGTGGTGTGTATGTGCGGAGTGTCATGTAAAAGGATATATGTGGGGGGTATAATGTAAGGGAGTGTGTGTAGTGTAAGGGGGTGTAAATGTGGGGTGTACAATAATAAACAGAGGGTATATAAACATGAATAATAATAATTTGTACATGTACAAAGCAAAAATAGCAAAAATAAAATACAGTAGAAAAATAGCAGAATAATATGTAAGGAAAATAAAGATGCTGGATGTGTGTAGGAGCAGATGAACAAGGAGAGTGATAGACAGTAGAGAGAAAAAGGTGGGAAGTGATGAGGACAGGGTAGAGGGATGATGACAGGAGGGAGGAGGACCCTGCTCATAAGAGCTAACAAGTGAGAGAACAAACGGGAGACACAGTGATGAAAATGGGGAGGGCAGGTATGCTTAGGTTTAGCAAGGGTAGACTGAAGAAGTGGGTTTTAAGGGTGCGTTTGAAGGATTGGTTCTGGATTGCATGATAGGATATGGCAGGTTGTTCCAATGGAGTGGGGCAGCCCAGGAGAAGTCTTGGATGTGGGAGTGAAAAGTAGCTATAAGGTTGGAGTTGAGGCTACTGTCACCAGCAGAGCGAAGTGGATGGGGGGGGGGGGGATGG
>WWET01005327.1:8929-22410 GCA_011038615.1 Limnodynastes dumerilii
GTACGTGCGAATTTTCGTACCCATACGCTGGTCGTACTGGGCTTAGCACGCCCATACTGTACAATTTAAATGGCTATCCCCGCCTCTGTGTAGTAACTTGAGCGTCCAGCCTATCGTCGTAAAAACCGCACGCCCCTTGAGCGAAAAATACGCTGAAAATTCGCTCGCTGTACGCTCATGTCCTTCGGTCGACCGGAAGTTGTCATACTGCACATGCGTAGTGCGTTTTTCACGAATTTTCGCTTACGATGAGTGTACGCTCGCTTGCGGTCGTAGCTCTGGATCAGGCCCCATGAGTGGTTTTTCAGCTTTCCATTGATACAAAGAAAGTCTCATTTTGATTTGAAAAGAATTTGGAAATCACAGGTCAATATAGTGATTCCCAAAAAAAAAAAAAGATTTGAGTGTTTTCTTGGAAATGCTTGTTTCTCAGCTTGTTGTATTCATATTTACATTTTGTTTTGTTTTGTTATAAATCTCTTTTAAGTCTAAAGTTAAAAGTATCTATAAAGTAACTATATTTTATCCTAAATACTTTTTTTTAGCATTTCTAATACTAAACTTTTTCAGAAAATTTGGTGTAAACCTTAAGTCTGATAACAAAAAAGTTTCCACTTAAAATTAGCTTTTGAACAAAAAACAAAAAAAGATGATTTATATCGGAAGGATAGAAGCTGGGTTATAGCCAATTTCATGAAATCATCGGCCATTTGAAAAGGTCTCTTTGGAATGTCATCTACGACCACAGATAGTGGCATATTCCAATCAAAAAGTGCAGCTTTATTTTATGTACCAGACTTACCATATAGTAAAAAACAAAAAACAAAAAAACACAAGATAAACCTAACTATTTACTAGTGCAGACACTTTTTAAAATGCGTTTCATTATTTATAAAATCCAGTGTGAGAAGCCAGGATTCTGCTACTGCTTCTCACAGTTTCTGTGCATGACAGTAGAATTGGCCTTTCACTAATAAACATACTGAATGATGGGAATTTTCCACCAATCAGGGTCCTGGATGCTGACACATGACCTATACAGCAAGGGGCTTCATGATAGGTGAAGTTATTTGGCTACCTTTTGGTCTGAATTTTATACTAATAGAGGTTGTACATGCTTCTGCCTCCCCTTCCCCCCACACCTCCACCACCCCTACCCTCTCTCCCCAAATAATTCCCTTAGCCTCAATTTTCATTGTTAAAATACTCTGTGCTGCTGGTACCATTATACTGCTATGATTGGCTACAGGTTATTCTAACTCTTCCATTTCTTCTTTGTCTAGTTAAAGGCACTCACTTGAGAAATAAGTTGTTTTTTCCACTAGATAGGTTGTCAGTCCTAAAAAAAAATATAATATAGTGTTTAGTAACAGGTAAATAAGGGTTTGGGAATTGAGTCTTCTATCTAATATCTGTTTTTCATTCCACTGTCAAACAATGTACACTGTTCCTGTGCTCCAGCAAATGAGCCGAGATTAAGTCAACTAACACTCAATTAATCTGACAGCTGCGCCAACAAGACACATGATTAAAGCAGTAACTGTCTCATTTCTTAAGAAGAATGACTTGTAAATCCTGAAGCCTATTTCTAGTAAGACGATCAGAGAGCCCTTTATTCTGCAAACACCAAGATTATTCATTGTCCTTCTTACTGGATTCACGACAGCGGCTAATAAGCAGCAACTATCATCCTGAATATTGTGGTACCATATTCCAAGCCTAGCTCTAGGTATACTTGTCACCTGGGCAGTGTAATTCCCACCTCTCTCTCTCTCTCTCTCTCTCTCTCTCTCTGTAGTTCTCTTATTTTCTCTCCCTCTATCTCCCTCTCACATTCTCTCCATTTCTCTCTCTCCCCCCTCTCTCTAACATTGTCCATGTCTCTCTCTCTTTCTCCGTTCCTCTCCTGGGACCGGAGTCACAAATAATAACGTCGTTGACTTCTGCACGCAAGGTGCGTAAGTTACCTGACTTATATTGGAGGGCGCATGCTATAGTAAGCCTAGCGTATGAACAATCGGACGGAACTTTGTTCCAAGGAAATGGGCTGTGCTTCCCTTCCACCCGCTAAAGCAGGCGGGGTGAAGCATGGTAAGTGTACAGTGTGGGAGGGGGCTCCCACACTGTAGCGGATCAGCAGTCGTACAGACCGCTGATCCGCACATCTGACTTAATGCAGGCTTATGGCAACGACAGAGGAGAGTAACGGGTCTGCACTCCCCTCTGTCTCGCGTTATTACAGACTCCCGCACGCACGGAAAGCGTGCGGTTGTCTGGATCAGGCCCCTGATCTCTCCATTTCTCTTTTACTCTGTCCATCTCTGTCTATCTCAACACTGACTCACTCCAACTCTATTCATGTTCCTCTCTTTTGCACATTCCTCTCTTGCTCGTTCCATTTCTTTATCGCCCTCTCGTTCTCTCCATTTCCTTCTCTCTTACTCTCACACTCTCTCTGTCTCTTTCTGTCTCCTCCCCCTCTCTTTCTTCAACTCTGTCTATTTAATCTCTCTCTTTGGACCGTATTCACAGATCCATTTTCACGTGGAGTTGCGTGCGTATTTTTATTTATCGTTTAACTGCGCATACATAGTAACTTTATTTATGTTGAATATACGCACGTAAGGTCTTCAGGCAAGAACATGTGAATCGCATTTTGGGACATACGTACAGATGGGTGGGGTTGAAATATGTACTTGAAAATTTACATAAAAGTGGGTGGGGGGAGGCATTTAAATGAACGCTTGAGGGCGTGGCTATAAAGATTCTCACATACGGCAGACATATACACACGTAAGTACACACTTAGGGGCTGATTCAGAGATACGATTTTCACGCAACTTAGGAGCGTATATTTAGGATCTTAGAAAATTTGCATAGCTGCGCATGCGTAGTAATAGTGCAACGCCGTCTACGTAGAGGTTAGGAGCGTAAATTCGCTAAGAGTGTAACTTTGAATCGATCGCAAGCACTTAAGATCTTAAGTGCTGCGGAAGTTTAAGATCTGAAGGATTTGCATGAAAATGGGCGAGGGGGAGGCAGGGAAATGAGGGAAAGTGTGCGCGGGCAGACACTTAGGATTGCAAATAAACGCTACTACGTCACTTAAGATCTCAAATGACAGCGCAGAGTTAGGGTTAGTCAATGGTGGTCTAACTTTAAGATCCGCCGCTGTTTGCAAGGGGAGTGACTGTTTATGCAGTGGGCTGTAACCTGCTAAGATCTTATCTAAGGTGCGTATATTTGCAATCTTTTCGCAATCGCATCTCTGAATCACCCCCTTAAAGATCAGAGTGGTCTATGGAGATGTTAGTCTACGATTGCACGGCTGGGAGAGGGGAGTGTCGGGGGTGTTGGTGGGTGTGGCCTTGCTACATGCGTGCGTATAATTGCGTACTTTTTAAAAACGGATCTGTCAATACGGCCCTTTGTCTTTTTTTCTCCCTCTCGTTCTCTGCATTTCTTTCTCTCTTACTCTCCCACTCTCTCCATTTCTCTGTATCTCTCTCCCTTGTTCCTTTCTTCCCCTCCTCCCCTGGTTGTCAGATTCTGCGGCTTAAAAAAAAATTTGAATAATATAACTTTATTTAATTAAAAATGCAATTTGTCTTTCAGTCAATTACAATTCTAACAAACTAAAACTTGTACTTTTATTTGTTCCGCTTTCTCCCGCATGATATACTTATTACTGTTCTGTTTGTCACTGTTTTAGGATAATCTGAGCAAATGGCTGTTTTAATGAAAGATAATTTTTTTTTGTTTTTTTTTTTGTTTTTTTAATATTTACTAGATTAATTTATCAAGTAAATACTTTAGTAAATGTTAACATCTAAAGTAAGGTTTAGTGTAAATTCAAATTCCATTGATAACTAAATAACAAAAAAATGCATTTGCTTAATTAGAATCATTATGCTATACACAATTAATTCAAATCTCCAATCCTACATTGGCCTAAATATGGCTGCTGAAAACACAGAAACACAGTAAGCTAACAGATCTAACCATCATAAGTGTGTAGAACCAATCAATGGCATATGTTTTTAAGGAGACTGTTGTTCTGTGGTGTCACTCCTGAAGACTCGGTCTGAGGTCTATTTATATAACCTTGTAAGCTGGTTGACATTCTTAAAAACTCAAAACTTATAATTACAAAACTTACCTCTTCTGCTACCTTGAGGCAGCTTCCTCTCCAGCGTTCTCAAGATATTCAGGTTTCCTCTCTTCTGCAGAGTGGGGTCCCCATTGCAAATGGCCCTAGTTCGATAGGACCATTTGCTCCCAGCCGCAATAGATTTCTTATGCCTCGATGAGGCATAGCTCTCTAACCCTGAAGCACCGAACACAGTGCTCCGAAAGGTAAGTAACTATCCGCAACCCACTCCCTAACCCTAAATCCCCCCTCCAGCAGCCAAACCCTAAGTCTTCTCCCCCCCACAGCCTAATACTAAGTCTCCCTCCCTCCGCAGCTTAATCGCATACTCACCCATTCATTAAAAAAAATTCTGCGATGGCTCTCCGAAATAGGGACAGCCAATAAATCAACTGTCTCGGCTGCCTCTATTTCGCAATGAGAGACATCGCAGACGGGGATTCTACATATGATCATCGGATGTTCACACATATATAGGAACAGTATAGAGGAATCCAGGAGGTCTTAGCATCATTGGAGAAGGAACCTTCAGCTGCTCACCAGGGGATCACTAAGAACCAGTAAGTCCTAGCTTTAATATACGAATCATCCTGAGATGAGATTCTACTGAAGAACATATGAAGAAGATCTAGGCTGTTCTCCACTTGTTGACTTTTGTAAACCTGTTGATCCCATAGAGAACAAGATGGAGAGGGAGGTCTGGAGCAGCTGAGCTCAGTTCTGGAGGTGTCAATTATTTCTGCAGCACTGGGACATTACTAAATGTCAGGAAGGGGAAAAAGAACTGAAAAATAAGGAAAACGGATCCTCATATTTTTACTCTCTCCTTCCTAAATAGACCCTTAAATTTAAATTACAAATGACCTAATGCCTCAGTGTTGTAATTAGTTTCTGGAAAATAGAGAACCTGCAATAGGAATCAGGCTGCCAATGTGGTTGCCTCCTGTGACCTTTAAATTGACATCAGGGCTGTCAGGGCATTGCCTGGTTGTGGGACTATGGTATCTACCACGCTTTTATGTCTTGCAGCCATGGCAATTTATTAGAAGTAATATTATAGTTACATGAAGTAAACTGAGTTTTGTACTGTAAAAACCTTTCTTCAAGACAACATTACATTTGCTAACAGATAACACGAGCAGAATGATATTATGGGAAACTGACGTTTCTCTGTAAACAACTTAACCTCTCGGGAAATCTGGCCAAATCAGCTTTTCAAATGACTTGACTGAAATTTCCGCTGGCTTCATAATTCTGTTGTTGTGTACATGAGGAATATAAATCATGGGCAGCTGTTACCGCATCAGCTCCAATAGAAAAAGCTTCAGAGGACCCTGTGGCTAAATGTCATGAGTTGGCAGAGCTCGGAGATGGCCTCCTGACTTGTTTTCATCGCTTCACTCAAACATGTTTTAAATTTTAACAAAGGAAAAATTGTTTGTCTATGCGGCTGCCTTATATCATTTGCTAGACTTTTACCAAAGATCTGTGGCAATCAGCTGGGTTGCATCCACTTTATCGTAACGCTAATGCATGCATCGCACCCAACTGGAACACATTCAGGCATGCGCTTGTCAAAATAAAAATGTAAATGTAAGACCATAAAATAAGGTACGCTTCCCTTATTCATATATTCGCATATGCGAACGCAATTTATTCGCATTTGCGTATAGTTATGTACGGTTATGAAAAATTCATGTATTGCCTGTAAAGGATGACGAGGGAATGCCACGTTGCAAAGAGCGTGAAAATGTGAACGCTCCTATTCATGCGGACGCACGAGCGTGTATATTTTCGTGCCCTTTTACGTTTGTATTTTTAAATATACTTTCCACGAATATTAAAATTGTGTGATTAACTGTAAAATTAACTTTTCCATCTATGTATGTTGCTTTATTTAAGATTTTATGCCAATCAAGTGATATCAATATTTAATATGTGTTGTTTGTACTTGCTAGAATCCTTGTGATAAGGTGCGCATTTTAGTGTTAGTTGTAAAATTGTCGCAAAATGCGTTCGCAAAATATGAGCAATTATAAAAGTGTTGAATATTCCTGTTACTGTAAAGGGATCAGATTTATTTACTTTCCATTCATTGGACTATGGGATCCCACCAATGGGATCCCAGGGATAAGAGATCCTCCAATGAACAATGAGCTATGATGATGTCATAGCTCCATTGTTCTAGAATGAATAAAAGCTGACTCTTAGAAACAGACAGCTAGAGGAGTTCTGGATTGAAACCTTGAGAGTGGACAGATCTGATCCCTGAATTCACTGGTAAGAATCTAATGTATTTTTGGCTATTGTAACATATGTTTGATTGTTAAATTGAAGTAAATATGATGTGAATATTTTTGGAACACAACCTGCATCTGTTTTTCCTTATTGTCACATACGCATCTATTGAATTACTTTGCGTATGCTATTATTGGTTCGCATTGCGTACGCTACTATTAATTCGCATTGTGTGCGAATTTATTTGCGTATTGTTATTATATGCATGTTATGCTATTAGAAAATTATCTTAACACGCTAGGCTGAGGTCACAAGTGGATGACCTCTCTTAGGACCGTATTCACACTTAAGAGTGAGTTAGGTGCAGACAGAACTGCACCTAACTCACCCACCCACCCTGAGGCAGCATTAGCATGCCTCCATCTGACTAAACTACACACAGAGTCAATCTACGTACCTCACTGGTACGTAGATTGCGTAATTGACCTACTTCACATGCGTAGTAGGTAATTTCTGGAAATTCTGCACTTAAAAAAAACGGAGCTTTTAAGTGTGAATCTGGCTCCTAGTCAACATGCAGAATACAAGTTTCTCCTTTCTGTGTATGCATCCAAATTTATGTGTTCCCAGTGGGAGAGAGAAGTATGTTGGTAAGAGAGAGGGGGTACAAGAAAGAGGTTGGTGGGGGTGGATAGAGATTGAGAGAAATAGAGAATGTAGAGAGAGAGAGAGAGAGAGAGAGAGAGAGAGAGGGAGAGAGAGGTGGGGAGAGGGTGGAGATAGAGACTGAGGATCTGATTCATGCTACTTTTTTGGTGCGTATATTTGGGAAAGGATATACTGTGCAGGTGTAGTACCTTAATATATGTAGGACTTAAGAATGGGATGGCTCTGAATCACTATTACAAAGTCATTTCTTCTCAGCTCGTAGTGACTTAAGGATGAAGGGGTGTGCCGGGAAAACTTAAGATAAGAAGATTGGGTGGAGGGAGGCATTTAAATGAGCAAATCTGTGCATGGTTCTTAATTAGCCACCCTACGCACTCAACTAAGAACCTAAAAATAAGGTAGCCCTATGGCATTTGTAAGTCGCCTAAGAACTGAAAACTGAGGGCGTGTCAGTGGAGTCGCCTTGAAAATAATTACGCATTTTTGAGAACCTAAATCATTCTTAAGTGTGAACCCTTAGAGAGAGAGGGCCTGATCCAGACCTACGCTGATGCGCTGTGCTTACTAAAGCACAGCGTATCTGCGTTCACTTACCCCGACACACTCCCTGTGCGGGCGTATGGCCCCTTCCTTACGCCGGCTGAAGGCTACCCTAACATCAGCCAGTGTAAGGAAGGGGCCATACACTCGCACAGGAACGTATGGCCGCCTAGCACGCCCTCCCACCCTCATTTAACTAGTTCCCCCCGCCCACCTACACTAACCTGTACGTAGGGACGCTGGGGGACGTCCCCTACGGCGCTGCTACGGACGCCCGATCCAGGATCGGGTGTTGCCGTAGCAATGCCGGGCAACATCTGCCCGGCGCATGCGCAGATCGGCTGAAAAGCCGATCTTACGCTTACGCCCGCTGTCCTAGCGACGGCGGGCGTTCTTCTGGATCAGGCCCAAAGAGAGAGAGAGAGAGAGAGAGAGAGAGAGAGAGAGAGAGGGAGAGAGGAAGAGAGGGAGAGAGTCGGGAGTCGGAGAATGCAAGTAGAGATTGAGAGAGTGGGAGGATCTAGACACCAGAGATTGAGGGAGTTAAAAGTTGCTAGGTAAAAAGGAGCAAATCTACTCATTGGGAAAGAGAAATGTTAAACTTCAGGGAGAAGTGTGTGCCTTTATCATTTGTAGATTGTTTTAATAAGGTAAGGTAAAATCTTAAAAGAATTCAAAATAAGACCTGATATAAAGCACATAGTTAAAACTGAGAATAAAATATTGATTGTAGATATGCAAGGACTAAAAAAAGATAAAAACATAACTTCTGGTCTTTCGCTAAACAAAAACAACTTAACAACAGAATTGGTGAGTGCAATGAGAAAGTGTTGGCACCTGGTCTAATTGGTAGATCTATTTATATAAAATATGTGAATCATCACAGCAAGAGATAGCAACATAAACTAGAACACAGGCATTGAACAGACTAAAGATAGAACGATAGACTTGGTCTTTGCCATTATTTCCTGTTATTTCCTGCAAGAGAACATTCAACACAATAGCTGAATAAAAGGATTAAAATTGATTTGAATATATTCAGATTTCATAACAAAATGGCTTGTTTGCTGCTTGTAATCTCCTTGTGTCTGACAAGAGCTTGTTTAGAAATAAGCTGAATCTACAGTACCTCTGAGTAAAAATAATAGATAACATTAATCTGCATTGCTTAATTAAAATAACCTCTCTTTGGTTTAATAGCATCAACGCAGAAAATAGAAACATTAGGGAGGTGACTCTATAGACAGATGTGTTCTTCATTTGATTTATTTATTTATATGCATTGTCCATAGTATATATTCCTCCTAGTTATTAAGCAGTTTTCATGGAATTATAGTAACTTTACACCTCATTCGGTGCTGGTTCCAGACCAATGATTTTATAGCTTCAGTGGTATCAAAGCATCTTGTGGTGACCAGAATGTTTTCTTCAAATGTAAGAAACATGAAACTTCTGAGTGTCTGACTTTTGTTTGCAATGGAACATTCAAGGTCATCTCACGATCCATCTAAACTGTGTTTTTAGTTCATGTTACCCTTCAGTCTTTGCCAGTGTTTGGTCAGCCAGTCAATCTCTTCCAGATACTGGTCAGTCACTACTAGTGGTTGTCAGTCTATTCCAGTAGTCAGTCAATCTCTACCAATGGTTGGTCAGTTCCTACAAGTGGTCAGCCAGTCTCCATCAGTAGTTGGCCAGTCTACATCAGTGGTTGGTCAGTATTTACCAGTAGTTGGTCAGATTCTACCAGTGCTTGGTCTCTATTATTGGAGAAAGTCCGTGTGGAAAATTCAAAAGAATAGCTGTGGGTTGTCTAGATGCCATATTCTTTCTTATGTTATAGCTCTTCCATTTTACATATCAATCAAAAGCAGTCGCAGGACTTCCTTATGCTGCAGATTACTTATATACCTGGTGCAGATCCATGTTGGAGAGGATTAACTCCTCTGTCTTAACTCTCAACTTCTTCATGCAGCAGTGTGATTCACAGTATCTCTAGTTTCTAGTTTGAAACGACCAGTGCAGTGTGAAACAGAGGACGGATGAGTGATTTGTGTTGTATGCTAGTTGTATGCTAGCAGAATCTTGTCAATATTGCAGCCGGAGATGGGAATTAGTTGGGCACCACTGGCCTCTACCCTACACTTTAAGCAACTGCTTGGTCAACATATTCATGTTCCCAAGTGACTATGGGCCTGATCCAGAGCTACGACCGCAATCGCCCGCGAGCATAGCGTACGTTCGCCCGGGCGTATAAACTTTCACGCCCATAACACTCCCATTGATTGTACCTGCTTACGGCGGCTGAACCCTACCCTAAGATTTTCCAGCATACGTGCGAATTTTCGTACCGATACGCTGGTCGTACGGGGCTTAGCACACCCATACTGTACTATTTAAATGGCTATCCCCGCCTCTGTGTAGTAACTCGAGCGTCCAGAATATCGTCGTACAAAACGCTCGCCCCTCGGGCGAAAAATACGCTGAAAATACGCTCGTTGTACGCTCATGTCCTTCGGACGACCGGAAGTTGTCATACTGCACATGCGTAGTGTGTTTTTTCTGCCGAATTTTCGCTTACGATCGGCGTACGATCGCTTGCGGCCGTAGCTCTGGATCAGGCCCTATGTTACCTCAAGGGGAAGATCTGGTGTGTATAAATAAAACTTGTGTTTTTTTTTACATATTTGGTTGGAGAAGTCCCTGAAGGCTAATATGAAACAAGGTTGACGATAGGACAAAAGGTTACAATGGACCTGATTCACAGATCGGAACAAGATAAGTAGATGTGGATAAGTACCTAAGTTAAAGCTTTCTCCCCCGTCACCTCTTCACATAAGAGTGCCATACGGCTTCCCTAACTTCCCTAACTTTCTTAAGAAGGCAATATGCGTGGATGTTCCCTTGCCACACCCTCCCTGGCTCCTTTACATACTTCCCCCCACCCACTCTTCTTAAAAATTCCCAGAGGCTGCCCTGTCTCACCTCCTTTTTCCTATACAACTACGTGCGGTCTTTTAAGACCACATGTAGTCAATCTACGTACCTAAATGGTACATAGACAGCGTAATGCGCATGCGTAGTAGGTTATTTCTCCAATTTTTTTATGAATGGGTGATTCGCATACTCATCCATTCATTTTCGGAAGCGCAGACGCCGGACCACCGGAGGGGTGAATAAGATCCGGAGACTTAGGGTTAGGCTGCTCAAATAAAGAGGGGGCAATAAGGCTGGCTGGGTACGCAAAATGAGGGGCAATAAGGCTGGTTGGAAACATAGAACACAGGAGTAGGGGCAATAAGGCTTATTGGAAACACATAATGAAGGGGCTGTAAGACTGGCTAAACAGGAGGGGTAATAAGGTTGGATGGACAAACAGAAGGAGGGGGCACTATGGTTAGGCTGTGGGGGGGAAACTTAGGGTTAGGGAGTGGGTTGAGGATAGAATAGTTACTTACCTTTCGGTGCACCGTGTTCGGTGCTCCAGGGATCGATTGCTATGCCTCTTCGAAGCATAAGCAATTGTTTGCCCAGCCAGTTCGGAACTGGCTGGGAGAGAATGGCCCTTTTGAAATAGGGCCGTTCATTACGGGGAACCACATTCAGAATCCAGACACCCAGAAAGTGGACGTCTTCAATCTACTGTAATGGCAAATGACTGACTGTACACACCGCGATAAACTATAATACTGTGTACAACAGATTAAACTGTCTCCCCTGCAATTCAATATGGGTTTGCAGTAGTGTAAATTTCCACCTCCTCTGAATTTAGTCCATAGTCCACTGATTTACATTTTACTTGGACGAAAAATTATTTGGTAACTTGAAAATATCATTTTTTTTTTATTTCCCCCACTTAAGTTATGTTTCAGAAGTCCCTGTTAGTGTATCTACTGCTCATATTACACATTTAATGAAATTGCAGCTAACACATTAGAGCTGAATTTTTCCTGTTGCTATGTAAACGCAGCAGATTCCTTTTTCACACGTCAGATTATGACTGGTTGTACCTGTGAACTTGTTTTGCTAGCTCTGCTTCTGTTGCCTGTATCCTGAAATGACTTATTCTTGACTTTTTCTTTTATTAACCATAATGTGCTTCAAAATATCTACTGTACTGTACAAAGGGAAGACCAAAATCTAGTGACATGAAACATACTTAGCACAAATGCAAACTGCTTAGTACAGAAGTAAGCAGAATGGAATGGGCAAACAAGGAATATACCAGGGGGTTGGTAGGCTGATGCCAAGGTACATGGACATAACAGAATATATAGGGGACTAGATAGAACCCCCAGCTGGTGTAGGCATATGCCAAGCACTATGTAGAAGTGTTATCATTCTTTAGAATGTCCCATTTGCGAAATAGGGATATCCGAAAGTTTCTTTTCGGATGTCCCTATTTCGAATGGTTACGATTTTATACTTTTTTTTGGAATGGGTGAGTATGCTGTTCTGCGTGCTCACCCATTCACATTCGTAAAGAGCAGATCACTCCGCCGCACCTCTGCCGCCGCTGTCGTCAGGATAGGTGAGTAAACTCTTTCTGCGGGGGTTAGGGTCAGGCTGTAGGGGAGAGAGGGTTAGGGTTAGGCTGCAAAGGAGGGAGGGTTAGGGTCAGGCTGCAGGGGAGGGAGGGTTAGGGTCAGACTGTGGGAGATGGTGGGTTAGGGTCAGGCTGCAAGTAAGGCAGGGTTAGGGTTAGGGTCAGGCTGCAAGGGAGGGAGGGTTAGGGTCAGGCTGCAGGGGAGGGAGGGTTAGGGTCAGACTGCGGGAGATGGTGGGTTAGGGTCAGACTGCAAGTAAGGCAGGGTTAGGGTCAGGCTGCCAGGAAGGGAGAGTTAGGGTTAGGGTAGTGAGAGGGAAGGGTTTGGGTAAGAATTAGGGGAAGTAATGGGGGGCTTTTTTTTTTAAACACTTTTTGGAGCAACGAAAGCTCAGTGCTCCGTGGATCCATAGCTATGCCTCCTCGAGGCATATGCAATTGAAATCTCAGCCAATTTGCAACTGGCTGGGAGGAATCAGGGTTTTAAAAATTGGGAGTTTCTATGCAGGGACCCACACCAATGTAGAAGATACCAGATGGCAGCATACTCTCAAATGATACACTATTGTCAAAGACTAGGTAAAATGGGTGTGGTTCCCCATCGCCTTTCTCTCCCAGCCAGTTCCGAACTTGGAAATCAATTGCTTCTACCACCAAACACGGTGTAAGTATCCACAACCCTTTCCTTAATCCTTACCCTAACCCTCCTCTTCTATTACTTTAACCCTAACCCTCCCTTTCCCACAGCCTCTCCCTTCCTTACAGCCTGATCCTGATCCTAATCCACAGCCCTAGCCCTAACCCTAACCATCCCTTCCCCAGACCAATCCCTAACCCTCCCCCTAACAATAAAAGTCCCCAGAGAGGTTACTCACCTCTCCTGTGGCTGGTCCGGTGGCGCTTCCGAAAATGAATGGGTGAATATGCCAAAATATGCTGCTATTTGAAATAGAGACAGACAAAAAATAACTTTCGGCTGTCTATACAGCCAACATAGTGGGAACTCCCACCGAGGTAGAATATTCCAGGGGGGGGAGGGTAGATGGAGGGGCATATGCAATTTGACAATAGGTGTAAAGGGGAGAGTAATGAAACAGGAGATGGCTTTGATTGGGCTTTGGTTTTGATAAGGAGATATGATTTTGTTGGGTTTGTTTGAAACTTTTTGGCTAGTGGAACGTCTGATTGTGTATGAGAGTCAGCACCTCAGGCAGGGCCGGCGCGACCCGCTGGATAGGCGCCGGACATCCCCCCGCACCACGATATACATATTGGCAGCGTTCATACAGTCTCCTGTATAGCGGGGAGCGGGGGGGATGTCCGGCGCCCATCCGCCATGGC
>WWET01005327.1:32151-46102 GCA_011038615.1 Limnodynastes dumerilii
GTAGTCTTAGGGTCAGGCTGTAGGTAAGGGAGTCTTAGGGTCAGTCTGCAGGGATTGCAGGGAGTCTGAGGGCTGCAGGAAAGGGAGTCTTAGGGTCAGTCTGCGGAAATGGGAGTCTTAGGGCTGCGGGGAAGGGAGTTATAGTGTCAGTCTGCAGGGATGGGAGTCTTAGTGTCAGTCTGCAGGGATGGGAGTCTTAAGGTTAGGCTGCAGGGAGGGGAGTCTTGGGGTCAAGCTGCAGGGATGGGAGTCTTAGGGGCAGGCTGCAGTGAGTAGAGGGTTTAAGTTAGGGTAATGGAAGGGGAAGGTAAGGGTAATGATTAGGATAAGGGTTGAGGTCAGATAAATACTTACCATTCGGTACTCCCACTTTGTCCTGGGGATGATCCATTGCTACACTTCAGCGAGGCAGGAACAATTGATTTTAGTGCTATTCTATGGGCATTCAATGGGCTGTTCTTACCACAGACCAGTGGCATATCTAGGGGTGATGGAGCGCAGGGTAAATGAAAAAAATGTGCCCACACCCCTTATTATACTAAATTATAAAAATTGATTATGGCACCCCCTGGAATCTGGATGTTCATCGCCGCCCATGGCACGTGCCCTGCTAAGCTCACCCTAGTTACTCCTCTGCTGCAGACCCACACCCATTTAGCCCTTACATACGATCTTATATACACGTAGGAGAGCAGAGGGAGTGCCAGATGTTAGTTTTACCTTTGAAAAGCAGTTTCTCCTCCAAGAGTTTGAAGGTCGGGGCTATGATGTTAAACCAAAACTCTATGGGCCAGATTCAATTAGCCGCGATGACGGGAAAAAGTACGCCCTGCACTTTTTCCTGTCATATACGGTATGACAATTAGGCGAATTTTTAATAAAAGTCACCCAAAATTTTTTCGCTGAATTAGCTTTGCACCGCAAAATACGCTGCTGCGGAGCTAATTGAATCTGGCCCTATGCTTCCTCCTAAAAGTTCAGGAGATCACCCTCTACCCACCTGCCACCCTGGACCAGATCCAGACTTACAGCATATTCCGTAAGTTAGCCTCCGCATATGGAATTTGTAATGCTTACATCTGCACAAAGCAGAACAGAGCACCCACCCGTGCACTCCTACATGGAGAAAGGTAAGGGACCCTACTTTAAGTATCCTGCACGTATGTCTGTGCTTACAGAATACAGGTCCGTGCGGACACTGAAGCCTTTTGTATTTTGTATGCACAGTACATACTGACAGGCTATTTTTCTACATGTCTTATGGAAATAGCCTCTCATTAGGAAGTCCACATCAGGTCCCTGCTATGATAGGAGGCCTGTGGCACACCCAGGTGTGACTTCTGGTAGCCCAGAACTCAAACCCCCCCCACACACACACACATAATGAATATTTTAAAAATCTGGAAAAATCCCCCAAAAAGGAAAAAACAAAAAGGGGCGTGGTTTCACAGTGCTTCGTTTAAAAGGGGGGCGTGGCTTCACTTGCAACACTAAAGGTGGCAATACACTAGAGCGATTATCAGTCCGATCACCCAATTATCGGGTGATCTGGCAAATAATCACTGTAGTGTATGGCCAAGATCGATTCTTCAAACGCCAAATAAATGCACCAGAAATGCTCGGGTGCGATTATTTGGTCTTATGAAAAGTTTAATAAATATCAGGAGCAAGCGCCAGATATTTTAAGGGAGCCAATCACCAAGCTGAATGGCTCCCTATCCCTGCAATAGACGCTGCTCCATATCTATGTATAAAGCTGCTCTGTCAGCTTTGAATTATACCTTCAAAGTTGTCAGAGCAGCATAATGCATAGATATACAGCAGCGGCTAGTACAGACAGGGAACAGCCGAAGCTTCGACTGCTTCGACTGCTTCTTGTCTGTATGTCTGTCTGCAATAGCCGCTGCTGTATATCTATGCACTATGCTGCTCTAACAGCTTTGAAGGTATAATTCACAGCTGACAGAGCAGCTTTGTACATAGAAATGGAGCGGCACCGTGAATTTTGCTTTCATCCCCCTCTTCTGCTAGGATTATCGGTGTATGGTGGCGATAACAGGACGTTTCACTTGCGAGAAATCGTCCCGTTTATCGGACCACCCTCTGCTGGGACCAATAATCGTCCTAGTGTATGTCCAGCTTAAGGGAGGAACCCCACTGAGGATTAATCCCATATATTATACTCCCTTTATACTATACTATATATCATGAGTCTGGGATTGGTATATACTACAATGGGATATATTTTGGGTCTGGGATTAGAACATAGTATAATATAAGGGAATATATTATGGGTCTGGGAATGACACATACTGTAATATAATGGGTTATACTATGGGTCTGGGAATGGCATATACAATATACTGTATATACTGTGCCATTCCCAAAGCCTAATAAATAACACATATACTATATATGTACCATAACTAGACCCCTGATATATGGTCACATGTACCTTATGTAGAGTCCAGACCCCTAATATGTCCCACATGTATTACACACACTGGAAACCCTCATTGGCATATCATAATGGGTGGAGGGTGTGCAATGCAGCATAGGGAGCCCCATGGCACCAAAATCTATATAATATAGTAGGGGATGGAGGGGGGTGAAGGCCATGTACAAGGACCCCTTCTCTTTGTAAAACACCCCTGGAAACCCCCACCCTTTCAAAATCCTACGCTTGCCACTGGAGGCTATATGTCAGAGGACACAATACCATCGGAGATGAGCTAATAAGGAAGATTAACTTTTCGTGGTTGTGTCCAGGTAGCCTAAAATGGCTGCTGTTCTCCATTTTTTAATGTGCTTTTATGCAAACGTGTTATTAATACTGTGTAGAACCAGACGTTTAAGGCCAAGACATGCTGATAAGGCAGCTTGGTGGGAGCAGAGGGTATGTGACACTAACACGCTAGCTTATACTGCACATATGTGGCATGTAGAAATTAGTTAGATAAGTAGTACTAATTAACTTGCTTAAAACATGATTATTAACCTAATAAGGTAGGGCGTTCTGGCCCTGTTGTTGTCAGGGTATAAAAGACTTGGCACAAAGGCAGCTCACTGGCTTCATACGGGACTGATCTGAAAGGGGTGACCTGGGTGTTGTACGTAACTGACCTGCCTTGAGTGCAGGAGTGACCCAGGCTTTGTACGTAACTGACCTAACTGAATGCAGAAGTGACCCAGGCTTTGTGCGTAACTGACCTGAGTAAGTGCAGAAGTACCTTTTCCAGCTTGACAACAATCGATATAGGGGCCCCTGGAAACCTGTTGATCATTATCAAGCAATAACTTCCAGCTGAAGCTAAGTATTATTCATGTATTTTGCTTAATTCTTTATCAAATACTATAATTTATAAGAATTGTCTTGTGTGGTGTCATTTAACTCTGGGTATTTACCAGGAACAGTGGGGAAGCCTGTCTGGACTGCAGCATAATCTAAGTATTATTTCATTTATGTTGTGTTTTTTTTCTTATATACAAAAAGTACTTTAACAATAATGTGACAATATCATGTCCTATCTACCACAATAGCTCACACAATATTTAAGATTGGATTTTCGCCCATGGCGTTTTCAGCAGTAGTTTGACTTGGTGCCTTTCCCATTCAATTTCATTTTGATTTGCAATTTTTATGCCATTTCCAAATGTCATTTGTACCATCAGAATGTAATTACAGGGAACACCTGTACCTTCTCATGAACAAATGCCAGCTGATAATAACACAAACACAGCACAATACCCCCTGGATCAGCCACAGAATTATTCTTTGTCAGACTCTGGGAAAGTGATGGAAATACACATTGTCAACCTAATCCACGTTACTTGGCTGAAGACACAGCAGTCTGCAAAGCATAAATATCATACAGCAGTCAATTCTGTCAGTCAAGTTAATTGCCCTTCCTATTGCCTGGATAAGGTGTGCGCTTTTAACGGCAACAACTGTGTGTGGGAGATTACAAGTTTAGGTGTGGAAAAAGCTAAATTACCGAGCTGTAATGGGCTTCAGATGCAAAGAGCAAATGAGCAAAGGAAAAGCTTTAAAAAGTCTAAGGGCCAGATTTACTGCAGGAAGCTGCGGGAAAGTAAAAGTGGAGATGTTGCCCATAGCAACCAATCCGATTCTAACTCTCACTTTCCTATTACATCAGAGCTTGAAGTGGCAATTTAGAAGTGGGGGTATGGAAATTTCAGCACCAGACAGCCTTATTTCACCTTCCTTCTGTGTGTCCAACCAGTCTTATTGTCCCTTCCTTCTTTGTGGCCAGCCAGTCTTATTGCCCCCTCTTTTTCCAGACAGTCTTATAGCCTACTCTTAAGAGTGTCCAGCCAGCCTTATTGCCCCCCTCTTTACTTGTGTCCAGTAAGCCTTATTGTCCCCTCCTTCTGTGTCCAGCCAGCCTTATTGCCCCCTCTTTACTTGTGTCCAGCCACCTTATTTTCCCCTCCTTCTGTTTGTCCAAGCAGCATTATTGCCCCTCCTTTTGTATGCCCAGCCAGTCTTTTTGCCCCCTCTTTGTCCAGCCAGTCTTTTAGCCCCCTCTTTATGAGTGTTCATCCAGCCTTATTGCCCCTCCTTCTGTGTCTAGCCAGCCTTATTGTCCCCCTCTTTACGTGTGTCCAGTTAGCTTTATTGTCCCCTCCTTCTGTTTGTCCAACCAGCATTATTGCCCCTCCTTTTGTGTGCCCAGCCAGTCTTATTGCCCCTCCTTCTGTGTCTAGTCAGTCTTATTGCCCCTCCTTCTGTGTCCAGCCAGCCTTATTGTCCCCTCCTTATGTTTGTCCAACCAGCATTATTGCCCCTCCTTTTGTGTGTCCAGCCAGTCTTATTGCCCCCCCCCCTTTGTTTTCCAGCCAGCATTATTGTACCCTCTCCAGCCATCCTTATTGTCCCCTCCTTCTGTTTGTCCAGTCTTATTTCCCCCTCATTATGTTCAGCCAGTCTTAAAGCCCCTTCTTTATGTGTTTCCAATAAGCCTTATTGCCCCCACTCCTGTGTCCATTCAGCCATATTGTTCCCCTTTTTATCTGTGTCCAGTCAGCCTTATTGTCCCATCCTTCTGTTTGTCCATCCAACCTTATTAACCCTCCTTTTGTGTGCCCAGCAAGCCTTACTGCCCCTTCCCTTCGTGTTTACAACCAGCCTTATTGCCCCTCATTTTGTGTACCCAGCCAGCCTTATTGCCCCCTCTTTATTTGTGTCCAGTCAGCATTATTGTACCCTCCTTGTTTGTCTAAACAGTCTTATTGCCCCTCTCTATGTTCAGAAAGTCTTATAGCTCCTCTTTATGAGTGACCACCCAGCCTTATTGTCCTTCCTGTGTCCAGCCAGCCTTATTGCCCCAACTTTATTTATGTGCAGTGAGCCCTATTGTCCCCTCCTTCAGTTTGCCCAGCCTTATTACCCCCCACTTTATTTGTGTGCAGTCAGCCTTATTGCTCCCTCCTTCAGTTTACCCAGTCGTATAGCCCCCTCTTCACACTTTATTTGTGTGCAGTCATCTTTATTGCCCCCTCTTTCAGTTTACCCAGTCTTATAGTCCCCTCTTTGTGTCCAGCCAGTCTTCTAACTCCCTCTTTGAGTGTCCAGCCAGCCTTATTTCCCCAACTTTGTGTGCAGTTTGCTTTATTGCCCCCTTCTTCAAGTTACCCAGTCTTATGGCCCCCTTTTGTGCCCAGCTAGTTTTATAGTCCCCTCTTTATGTGTCCACCCAGCTTTATTGCCCCTCCTGTGTCCAGCCAGCCTTATTGCCCCCCACTTTATTTGTGTCCACTCAGCCTTATTGTCCCTAGCCAGAATTATTGCTCCATGTGTCCATTCTAATTGCCCCTTTCAAGTCCAGCTTCCCACTCCCCCATTTCAAATCCCTTATTCCCAAACTACTTTCTAAAAGACCACTAAACTTACAAACTTAATAAACTTACCTTTCCAGCGTCTTCCGGCTCTCTCCTCAGCGGCGCACGCTCTGCATTCTAATGACCTTAGGTCACGCTTGCGTCCTGTGATCAGAGCTGCGACTGTGCATAGTACTGAACAATTTCCATTGTGGTACAAATCCACTTTATTTGTTTAACTATAGTGGTGGGTTGAGGGCAACTCTTCACCACTAACCACTGTCATTGTGTTTTCTTCTGTATACCATTTGTGACACGACTAAGTGGTTTGAACTAACATTCACCTTTTATCTTTATTGTGTGGAAAGGTACCACGATTGTTATAAGGACAGTATTTTTCCACCATTACTTGTGAGTGTGGCGCAGGGTAAAATTTCTTTCTTTACATGTCTTCTCTGAATGTGCTCACTGGACTCTGGTAACGTGGAACCTGAAATCCAACTCTAACTGTGCCTGAGAGAGGATTCTAGATCCGTGGTGGCAGTCTGTTGTACGCACGGTCGAAAATTGTGAAAAGAGTGAAATAAAGGCCCACATTTCAGAAGATTGGACACGGTTCTTGAACTACAAAAACAGAATGAATACAGTAAGCAGTGGTATACAATACACATAGGAGTAAAGTTGCCCTACACATAGTAAAGGCATAATAAAGTTACCTAAGAATGGATTCTAATTGCTCCATTCATTTTAAGCTGGGTACACACTAGGGACTTTACAACAGATAATCTTTCCAATCACACAAGCGAAAGACCGTTTCAGCAGATATCTTACCAGTGTGTACTGTCCAAAGATCTCCTAATATACACAGGACACATCTGAAAAAAGCAAAAGATGTTTTTTTCATTTATCAGGCATATTAGGAGCTCAAAAAGATCAAGGGCCACATTTACTAAGCTTCAGGAAAGAAAAAGTGAAGATGTTGCCCATAGCAACCAATCAGATTCTAGATGATATTTTCTTGTATGTAATGGCAAAGTGAGAGCCAGAATCTGATTGGCTGCTATGGGCAACATCTACACTTTTCCTATCCCGCAGCTTGATAAATGCATACCCTCCAACATGACCCATTCCATTAGGTACAAAATACTCTGCTCCTCAGTTTCCAACTGTCAGTTACTATGGTAACCACCTGTTGAAGAGGCAAATAGTTTTTTAAAATATCAGTTACTTATTTAAACCAGGTGAGCGACATTTGGAAGCTCAGGAGTGGATTAAATTCGACCTAATGGAATGGGTCATGTTGGAGGGTCTGTAAATGGAGCCCCAAATCGAAAGATCACAGACTGTTTCAAAAGATATTTGAGCATCTTTGGACAGTACACAGTGGTCAGATACAGAGGTGTAGCTAGCACGGACATGTTGCAGCGCCCCAGTGCTGTATAAGGGGCGTGGCATGCTACATTTAAAAGGATAAAAAGAGGAAATTCCTAAATTGGCGAGAGTTCATTCTATTGTATTAATCATATCTAAAGAAAGTGAGGTGCGTAGTTGAAATTGACTCAATGGGCCTGATCCAGACCTACGCCTGCGAGCGTAGCGTATGTTCGCCCTGGCGTATAAACTTTCATGCCCATGACACGCCCATTGATTGTACCGACTTACGGCGGATGAACCCTACCCTAACTTTTTCCAGCGTCCGTGCGAATTTTCGTACCGATACGCTGGTCGTACGGGGCTTAGCACGCCCATACTGTACAATTTAAATGGCTCTCCCTGCCTCTGTGTAGTAACTCGAGCGTCCGGACTATCGTCGTACAAAACGCACGCCCCTTGTGCGAAAAATACGCTGAACATACGCTCGCTATACGCTCATGTCCTTCGGACGACCGGAAGTTGTCATACTGCACATGTTTTTTAGCCCGGTTTTACGCTCCCAAATGGCGTACGATCGCTTGCGGCTGTAGGTCTGGATCAGGCCCGATGTCCTTGTGACTTAGTAAAAGTGGCAAGACTTGGAGGGGTATAAGATTTTAGGGAAAAGAACCGTCTTAATTAAATTAATTCTCCCCCCATATGATAATTGTACACGACCCCAAACTCGAACCACTGATTCCATATGTGATATAGTTTTAGGAGTGAAGTTGACCTATTAGTTTAGGAAGAGTAATTCCCAAATAGGGGATGGGTTGTTTAATAGAATCTGAAACAAAATTGCTTTGCACTAATGTATTAAAATGTATATTATTGAATGTCTTCTGTATCACCACTTGTGTATTTTAAATGCAGAGGTATTTACTATTCTATTGGATGAATTTGGATTTAGTAGAAAATATTATGTAATAAAAAGTGGTGTGTGTGTAACAATAATAATAAAGATGTACCCTGGGACACCAATCCAAGTATTAATCCCTGTGTCTTGGGCTTCTACATGACCCTATAGATGAGCAAGTACGGAGACAGGGGTGGTGGTGAGCTAAGCTGAAGTTAACCATTAGGGAACCTACCCAGAGCGGCGTATCAGTCTTTTTTATTTTAATGTGGAGCACAGCCGAAAACCGCTTTGCACATGTGCAGAACGGGAGCAAGCACAGAAACATGTAACAGAAATAAAGTAGAAAAATGGAACCAAAAAAGCGCTGGTAAAATGACAAATTACTAAAAAGATAAAAATTAAATAGGGGTATGGAAAAACTAAATGCTATGAGGCATACAGGTTATTACACTAACCAAATGACCCAATAAGGAATCCTGGAGAAAATGGAAAAAGCCCCAAGCAAGTTTAATTCCTGTGAGTGCATAGTCCAATATTCCCAGTGTTCCTGAATGTTCCTCCTAAGTACCTTCCCTATAGACTGAAACAGGTAGGAGACAAACTTGAAGTGTGGATATTCTAGAAACAAATTTTAACGCGTTTCAGGCTCCTGCCCTTTCTCAAAAGTGTAAGAAAATATATAAGGCCACCCTGTGCCTGTATCCATGTGCTTTGCATTAGGGAATGGGGTGTTTCACAATATTTAAATGAGAAAGTGGGGTTTCAGTGCTTCTGCTAGATGTACCAACTCAGGGGATGGTGTAAGTGTAAGACACAGGTCGTTTTCTATTAACAATTGACCCAATTTTTAAGACAAACCGTGTCTTCCCCCCCTCTCAATTAATCATCTGCCCATTCTCATCCATCCCCCCCCCCTCTCCATTTTCTTTATCATTTTTTTAGGCCCTTCTTCTTCTTCCCGCCGCGGCTCTTCTACTCATGCCTGTGACGTCATGACGTCACACGCATGGAGCTGGGTAATCGGGCCGCAGGAGTCCGGCAGCTGTTACATCTCTGACAGTCTGCCGGCTCTAGATGCACTGATTGCTAATCAGGGGACCTGGAGCCAGCAGACTGGTAGAGACTTAACAGCTGCCGGACTCCTGCGGCCTGATTACCCAGCTGCCGGAGTCCTGCGGCGCCACTTCTGCTACTCAGCGCCCGGAGCTCACGCTCCGCTTGCACCGCCCTCCCTACGCCCTTGGTCAGATATCTGCTGAAATGGTCTTTTGATTGTGTGATTGGAAAGATTATCTTTCAAAAAAGCTCCAGTGTGTACCCAGCCTTAGAAGCTTATTGAAACATACATTAATGAATTTTTCTTTTGTCCCATAGTCTTAATGAATCAGACAATTTTAAATTGTCTGATGTACAGAGAGTATTTCTCTATACATCAGTGGCTTCACAAAACCCTGTTTGATAATGAGTAAGATTTGCCAAAACTTTTTTTCCCCTCCCTTACATCTCCGGAACTTTAAAGTTAAATCAAGCCTTCAAAGTGTATGTCTTTCATAGCTTAATAAATACATGTATTGTACACGATTGAGATTTCGTGACTACCTAATGTATTTTCATCTATGAGTAACTGAAGATTTGTCCTCAGTCTCACCTCTCTTTAGATGTGGTAGGGATTAAAACAAAATCACACAGAAAATATTTTGACATTTATGATTGCCTACTGCAGGAAAACGCTCCTGCGGAGTTTTGTAAGTAGCCCACAGGAAATAAAGGGGGGGAGGGGGAATTCTCTCAGAAGGATGGTGTCACTTTAATGATACAGCTGTTGGAACAAATAAATGCTTCCTGATAATGCACATATATTGCTGTTTCTATGACAACGAGCGCGGCAACAATGAAATCCTGACCTTTCCCGATCTGCTGTAAATCTTTACAGGCACGTTAATTTCCCCTTATATGAAAAGTCACATTTTATGTGGACGTCGAGCACACGGTCCTGTTACAAAGACATTAGGAAAAAAACATCAATATTGTGTTCCTCTAAAAATAATTGACGTTGCTAAAGAACAATGTTGATATATCATGCCAGGGCTGGAAAGACACTACTCGCTAGTGATGTGCTAGGATTCTCTTAGTTTGCACATTCACTTGGCTTATAGTCCTTTCATTTATTATGTATTCTTATGTTGCATGCAGCATGGAAATTGATACTAATTATAGGCCTGATTCGCACTTAAGAAGCTTCTTCTTCTTAAGCGCGCATCTGCCCGAAATAACCAACTGCGCATGCGTAGTAGGTCATTTACGCTATCTACGTAGCCGATCGGCATGACCGCACGCAGGGATTTCCGTAGAAAGAGGCGGCGTTAAGCCGCCTCGGGGCATTTTTAGGTAGAAATGGGAGGGGGGAGGAATTTAGATTAGCCGGGGAGGGCTGGAGGGAGGCGGGGAGGTGCAGTGTCTGTACGGACATTGCACGGACAAATAAGGTACATTCGTAAGTGCCATAAGATACCTAAAAGCGGGGGGCGGGTTGCGGGGCTGGATAAGTGAGTTAGGTGCGGGTCTGTCCTCACCTAACTCACTCTTATCTGTGAATCAGATCCTATGACGATTTCAAGTAACTATAAGTGCTGGGAAACAGAAACACCAAAAAAAAGGGCCCAGTATTATTATCCAGTAGCTAATCTGAGGGTGGACATAGTCTGAACGCGTCAGTCACTTCTCTCTGTCGTGCGTAGCTATAAATACTTCCATTTCCATAGAGCAGGTTTAACTTTTTCCGAGTGGCTATGATCCTGTACACACATAGAAGTACACGGATCTCCTAAATGCCGCCCCATGCAGTTATTTTGCATGTGTTTTCTAGGGCAATTTTTTATTGGCGGGCGAGTTGTGCAATGGAACGGTGGTGTGCTGATTGGTGACTTAAAGAGGTCACCCAGCAGGGCAGCCCCCCCTTTGGGTCACACTGCCCTCCTCTTGGGCCTTGACCGCGGCTCACACAGATGTGGCCATTGTCATTCACAGAAACTATACCGGGAATACAGGGCTCCTACGAGAGCCCTGTAGGACCAAATCTTTGTCACTCCATGAGGCTGCTCCTGTAGGAACCTTGCATTCCCAGTACAGTGTATGGAATAACCCTGGTAAGCAGAGTCATTTCAGCAGGGCCACGCAGAGGAAGGAGGAAAAGGTGGAATACAGCCAGGGTAAGTACATTTTAAAATAGAAGGGGCACAAATGGAGGCTGGACGCAGAAGGGGCACAAATGGAGGCTGGACAAAATAGGTGCACAAATGGATGCTGGATACACAGAAAGGCAAAATTAGAGGCTGGACACTCATGAACGGGGTAGAAGTGGATGGCTGGTCACATAAAAGTGGATGATTGAGAATGGCTGGATGCCCCCTTTTACATTTTGTGGGGGCGCCAGAAATTTTTTCTGCCCTGGGGTCTGCTAGATCTAGAAATGGCACTGGCCTTATCCCGCCCCGTTGCAGGATTTAGGCATGCAGAATGCATGTACCGCCCAAACGTATGGATTTCCATTCCGTGCACAAAGAGTTTTGAAGCATAACATCTGACGTGAGCATGTGCAGGTGTTACTTGCAAGGGAAATTATGCATATGGCTTGTGTAAGTCCCCTTGCGTTTTTAAGTCTGGATACGGGCTGTTGTCTCCATTGAATAAAATGCAGAAATACCAGTCACACACATTTATATTACCAGTGTTATTCAATGAGCTCCTGCCGCCTTCAAGGCTTTTCAGCTGAAGTGGTTCTAGCACAAGCCCCAGCGGTAGGTGGGTCAAACTGGGAGCCAATTTACCTGGAGAAGCCCCTTATGCCTCCATTACAGCTTCTGCTGGTATCAGACATGCTTCCAAACAGAGGGCCGCACCCACACTTAAGAGTGAGTTAGGTGTGGACAGAACTGAACCTAAAGCACCCGTTCTGCCCGTAACCCGGCCCCCGTTTTAGAAAACTTATGGCACTTAAGAGTGCCATAGGGTTTCTTTAAGTAACTGTGCGTATTTTCCTTCTTAAGACGCACAAAGAAACCCTACCCCCCGCATCTAACTAAAACCACCCGGAGGCGGCATTAACATGCTTCCTTCTGTCTAAATTTCTTTAAAGACCCCACGGAGTCAATCTACGTAAGTAGATTGCGTAAATGCCTACTATGCATGTGTAATAGGTCATTTTGGGGGATTCTGCACTTAAAAAGCTGGAGCTTCTTAAGTGTTAATGTGGCCCAGAGGGCCTAATTAAGATTTAATAGTAGTTTCCCTGTGTTATCCCCAGTTGCGGAGGCTTACGTACAGAATTTGCGTACCTGTATTCTGCATGACGGAGGTCACACACGGCATGGTAAATTGAATGGAAAGGCTTTGGAATGAATGACAGCTGTATCATGTTCGAAATGCTTGCCAATGAGAAACTTGCCATTGGGATACAAGTACCTATTTCTACCTGCTCCCAGTAGCGAAACAGCTGCGATAGCTGCAGTTAGACAGCAGCTTAGACTGCGGCGGCTGCAGCGAGCCTGAGGTAAGGGTTGGGGCTTAGGAAAGGAGGGTTAGGGCTTAAGGGAATGGTAGGTTTTAGGCTACAGGAACTGGAGTGTTAAGGTTAGGGCTAAAGAAATGAAAATTTAGGGTTATGGCTCAAGGGGAAGGTTAGGGTTAGGCTGTGGAAAACAGAGGAATAGGGTAAGGGAAGGATCAAGGTTAGGGTTAGGGGAAGCCTTACCTGTCCGCAATAGAAATCTTAGCGGCTGATGAGAATTACCGGCAAACCGCACTCATTGCATATGTAAGTTAGCTCTCTTTATTAATTCTGCATTGTGCCCAGGGCCACCATCAGGACTAGTGTCCAGGGCCGGGACAGAGAGGATGCCCAGGAGTCCCAGGCTCCCCTCTTTGTCTGTCCGAGACTCTTGTGGTGTGATGGCACCGGGGCCCATGCTGATACAAAGGGCCTGATCCAGAGCTACGAAATTGGCCGAATTCGAGCGAGCGTACGACCGTTTTTTGCGTATTTTCGTACGAAAATTCGCACTGCGCATGCCCAGTATGACAGCTTCCGGTCGGCTGGACGACATGAGCGTATAGCGGTCGTATTGTGAGCGAAATGTTCGCTCGAGGGGTGTGCGTTCAGTACGACGGTCGCCTGGGCGCTCGTTTTACTACACGGAGGCGGGGATAGCCATTTAAATTGTACAGTATGGGCGTGCTAAGCCCATACGCTTTGCGTAATATGTGCGAAAATTCGTACGGCCGACGGGAGTACCTAGTGTAGGGTATGGCCGCCGTAAGCAGGTACTTTACAATGGGAGTGTTAGGGGCGTGTATGTTTATTTGCACGGGCGAACGTACGCATTCGCCCGTCAGACGGCAATTTCGTAGCTCTGGATCAGGCCCAAAGGCCCACTCATCACCGCACCGCCGAAGCTCCCCACCAGGCTACCTGGGATATCATCAGGGCCAAAGCATAGTTTTTTGAACCTGGGCCCACAACTCACTTGTTCTGCCTCTGATGGATACATATACAGATACAAGTAGCCCCAGACGGAGTTACTAAAAATGGTGCTTGCTCAATTAAAACACACGATCAATAGCTTAAGAGTTAGGACAACCAGGGGTTTATCTATGGGTCCAGCTCCCCTGGCAAAGTAAGGGACCGACGCTCCCCCTCCCCATTTACTCCCAGTACTCCCATCATGTGCCTCTCCCCCAGTACTCCCATCATGTGCCTCCAGCCCCTCACAGTACTCTAATCATGTGCCTCCAGCCCCCCCAGTGCTCTCACCATGTGCCTCCAAACCCCACCCCAGTAAT
>WWET01005327.1:46222-66549 GCA_011038615.1 Limnodynastes dumerilii
CCCTCATGTGTCCCCCCCCCCCCCCCCAGTAATCCCATCTTGTGCTCCCATCTCCTCCCTCCCCCCAGGTTTTCTTACCTTACACGCTCAACCACCAAGCGGGACTGCCGGCTAGCATATGAAGTCCCGCGGTGGCCGAGACTTGGAATTGAAGTCCCGCGGCGCTAGTCTGGAGTCAGGCTGCAGCTGGATGGTTAAATGGCTCAATTAGGCGATATTACCTCAAGGTGGCATTACCGGGCAGCGCCCCCCTTTGGCTGGCGCCTGTTACACCACTCCGAGTTTACCTGGTATAGTACCGGGGTGGGTGTAAGAGAGAGAAGAAACTGGAGTGGCGCCCTGGGATTACCTGGGTGAGAACCGAGGCCGTCACCTAAGTTACAGGAGAAGTGACTGAGTCGATTGCCGGGGTACGGAGACTTTGTTATCGGGTGGGTATCACCAGGGCCCCTGATGGTGGGGATGGAATTGGCTGTGCCCCAATAACCTGGTTGTACCCCGTTGAACCCAACTCGAGAAAGAGAAGAGGAAACCCGGAGTGAAAACCAAAGTGAGGGACTGGGAGCAGGAAGACAAGCGGGAATAGGGCCAGTCCGGAAGAGACCGGACTGCTACGGACAACGGAAAACAATGAACAAAGCAAGTTGGACAGAAGATGGTTCACGGGACTGGACTGGACTTACTAGTACTCGCACGCACGCAATCACACAGTGGAACCTCTGAAGAGGTAACATAAATATACACTCAAGGGATGGATAGGTACAAAAGGGAAGGTAAGTACAACAAGGGAGAGAACCAGGGAAGGATACAGAAGGTAACCAGGCAGGAATCAAGGCAGGTAAGTGGGTCAAACAACGGTCAATTCACTAGGCTGGAAGCATTAAGCACACAAGGAAGAAGCAGATCACAGAAACTGACTAGCAGAGTCTATAACCGGCACCTAGGAAGTAATAGAGTGGTGTTTAAATAAGATCAGCAAGAAAGTGAATGGTTGAGAGTCAGAGTGCCTAAAATAGATAGGAACTGCAGCCAATAGGAATAGTAACGTGGAGCGCGCGCCTGAGAGAGATGCGGCGTCCACGTTAGCTTTTTGCTACAATGCCACTAAGGAAGCCGTCGGCCGGGGAAGTGACTGCAGAGTGTGCCAAAGCGGGGAGCGAGGGAACGGGTAAGAATTCAGCTAGCCGTCTGTGCATAGCAGCAGCTGTTGTATCGGCAGGGACCGGGAGAGAAACAAACAGATCAGCTGGCCCTCTGCATAAAGCAGCGGCAGCTGAAACAGTACCCCCCCCCCAATGAGGGGTTTTGATACCCCTTAGTCCAGGCTTCCCAGGAAACTTCTTATGGAAATCTCTCCGCATCCGTACCCTTTCCAGTGGACCAGATACTGAACTTGTCCCCGAACAGACTTGGAATCCAGCTTGGGATTCAATAATAAATTCCTCTTGGCCATCTACCGACGCAGGAGGAGGTTTGGACAGAAATCTTCTAGAGGTACGAAAAGGCTTGAGGAGAGAAGTGTGGAAAGTATTAGGAATCTTTAAACTGTGGGGAAGACGTAATCTGAAAGCCACAGGATTAATCTTTTTAATGATGGTAAACGGTCCATTGAAATGTGGACCAAGTTTTCTGCAGGGTTGACGGATTCTGATGTTTTTTGTTGACAACCACACTTTGTCACCTACTTTAAACGATGCTTTAGATCTATGTTGATCCACTCTAGCTTTGATGGAAAGACTTCCTTTCTGAAGAATTTTATTGACTTTAGTCCAGATAGATTTGATGTTCCTAGCGATGTTTCTGGATTCTGGAGACTGGTCCACCTCAGGAAATTGAAAGGAGTTAGCATGAGGATGGTATCCAAGGACACAGAAGAAGGTTGATAACTTAGTGGAAGAGTGTACGGCATTATTGTAGGCAAATTCCGCCCAGGCCAGATTCTGAGTCCAATTATCTTGGAATTTGGAGGAATAACATCTCAGGTATTGTTCCATATTCTGATTAATCCGCTCAGTTTGTCCATTAGACTGGGGATGATAGCCTGAAGAAAGGCTGATGGAGATATGGAGAAGCTTGCAGAAAGACCTCCAAAAGCGAGCAATAAATTGGGAACTCCTATCGGACACAATGTCCGTAGGCAAACCATGAAGTCGTACAACATTCTTAACAAAGGGATCCACCAATTCAGGAGTGGAAGGTAACCCTGTCAGAGGTACAAAATGAGCCATTTTACTAAATCGATCCATGATGACCCAGACCGTGGTATTACCAGAGGAACTGGGCAAGTCAGTGATGAAATCCATTGACAGATGAGTCCAAGGGTGTCTGGGTATGGACAAAGGATGGAGAAGACCTACAGGTGGTGACCGAAAGCATTTGTTCTGAGCGCAGACTAGGCATGTAGAAACAAATTCTCTGACATCCTTAGACATAGAAGGCCACCATACCACATGGGAAAGCAAGTTCAAAGTCTTCTGTATTCCAGGATGGCCAAAGGTCTTGCATGAATGGACCTCCAATAACACCTGTTTCCTTAGAGTCTCTGGGTGACGCTGGGGGGGGGGGAGAGGAGGGAGCATGTTGTGGTAAGAAAGAGCATGAAAGAGCATTAGCTCTTTTATTCTGAGAACCCGGCCGGTAGGTAATGATGAAGTCAAAACGTGTGAAGAACAAAGCCCATCTAGCTTGTCTAGGGTTGAGTCTTTTGTCAGATTCGATATAGGCCAAGTTCTTGTGGTCAGTGAGGATCATAATGGTCTGAGAGGCTCCCTCCAACCAATGTCTCCATTCTACCAAAGCTAATTTAATGGCTAGCAGCTCTCTGTTACCCACATCATAATTTTGTTCTGCAGAAGCACATGGATAAGTCTTGCCATCTTCAGGATCCCGTTGAGAGAGAACGGCCCCTCCCCGATGTCGGAAGCGTCCACCTCCAAAATGAATTGTAGATCAGGGGATTAGGGTGACGAAGGATGGGTGCAGAAGTAAATGCTTTCTTGAGGGCCGAAAATGCTTTGACTGCTGCCAAAGGCCAATGAGAAGGATCTGCCCCCTTCTTAGTGAGATTGGAAATGGGCTAGACCAGAATCAACATTTTTTGGATGAAACGTCAGTAATAATTAGAAAACCCAAGGAATCTTTGAGTAGCTTTCAGGTTGGTGGGTTAAACCCAATCCAGAACTGCTTTTACTTTTGCCGGGTCCATGGCAAGCCACTTAGGAGAAATAACGTAACCTAGGAATGTGACCTGGTCCACTTCGAATTCACACTTTTCTCCTTTGGCAAAGAGGTGATTCTCTTGGAGGCGAGCGAGGACCTGACGGACATGAGTGCGGTGAGAATTGAGATCAGGAGAAAAAATGAGAATATCATCCTGATATACGACAAGGAAGACTCCCAGAAAGTCTCGTAAAATCTCGTTGATAAGGTCCTGGAAGACAGCCGGTGCATTGCAGAGACCAAAGGTCATGACCAAGTATTCGTAATGTCTGGAGTGTGTATTGAAGGCTGTCTTCCATTCATCACCTTCACAAATTCTTACAAGGTTGTAAGCCCCCCGGAGATCAATTTTGGAAAATATGGTCGCACCTCTAAGGCGGTCAAAGAGATCAGAAATTCGAGGAAGAGGGTACATATTCTTTACAGTAATCTTGTTGAGGGCCCGGTACTCTATGCATGGTCTCAAGTCTTTCTTGGCAACGAAGAAGAAGCCAGCTCCTACGGGCGACTTGGATGGACGAATGAAACCTTTTCGAAGGTTATCTCTGACATACTCCACCATTGCCGTAGTCTACGGTCTGGAGAGCAAAAACAGACGTCCCTTCTGGAGTTTCGCTCCAGGAACAAGATCAATAGCGCAGTCAGAATCCCGATGAGGAGGGAGTGCTTCTGAGGCTTGATCACTGAAGACATCGGCAAAGTCCGCATATTGAGGTGGAACCTGAAAGGTAGCGGTCTGATTGATGCGGATGGGACGTACAATACATGTCTTGGCGCAGGTTTTTCCCCAACTGACAATCTCCCCCTTATTCCAGCCAATGACTGGATTGTGAATCCGAAGCCAAGGATGTCCCAACACCATTTGAGCCGAAGGACTGTGGATAAGAAGGAATTCAATATGTTCGGAGTGACAAATACCCACTGATATTTTCAGAGGCAGGGTGCTTCTCTGAATGTGCCCTTCAGCAAGCGGTTTACCATCTAAACCGAAAGCTGTCAGTGGGGAGGAGATAGACTTGGTCTCTAAGTCCAGGGAACGAGCAATTTTTTTAGCATCCATAAAATTTCCTGCTGCACCGCTATCAACGAAAGCCAAGAGGTCGATGGTTCGGTCCCCAAGAAGGAGTTGTACAGGAACAAGAAGGGAATTTTTGGTAGATATAAGATGTACACCCAGTTGGAGCCCTTCACCTACCGACTGGGTTAAGCATTTCCCGCTGGTGCTGGTTTGTTAGGACAGTTGTCCGCTCGATGACCTTTTCCTCCACAGTAGAGGCAGAGCCCCAATTGTCGTCGGCGGGTCTTCTCCTGCTTGGTGAGACAAATCTACCCAATCTGCATGGGCTCCTCACCGGTGAAAACCTCTGAAGGAACTTGGGCCGTTGAGAAGGCCGAAGCCACGAATAGGTCTCTTTCTGACCGACGCTCCATCTGCCGTCTGTCCACCTTGATAGCCAAACGCATAAGGTCGTCCAGGGTATTGGCTATTGGAAACTGAACCAGCGCATCCTTAACCTGCACTGAAAGTCCGACACGGAAATAAATGCGTAGCGCCGGATCGTTCCATCCGCTGAGAGTTGACCTGAGCAGTATTCTTCAGCCGACCTTCTTCCCTGACATAAGGACCGGAGCTTGCATTCTGCAGTGGCAACGCGGTCTGGATCATCGTAAAGGAGACCCAATGCTTCGAAGAAGGCGTCCACAGACTGTCGGGCGGGACTTTCTGGCGGAACACTGAAGGCCCAGGCTTGGGGATCCCCTTGGAGCAACGTGATTATCAGACCGACTCTTTGTGATTCAGAACCGGATGCATGTGGTCTAAGTTGGAAATAAAATTTACAGCTGTCTTTAAGCAACTGGAACTGCGACCGGTCTCCCAAAAATCGTTCTGGCAGATTAACTTTGACATCTTCAAGAGCCTGAGATGGACCAGGGGTGGAGGCTGCAGCAGGTTCTGGTGACGCCCGTAGTAAAACGATAGCCTCGTCTTGGGAGCGGACATGGGTGGTCAGATTCTGGACCATCTAACCCAGGTTGGACCTCTGGGCTATAAGAGCATTAATGGCTTCTGTGGTAGGGTCCATGTTACAGTAGCAGGCCGGTTATAATGTTACGCCAAAAAACAAAATTGTATTATCGTCTATACCTGCGCTCAAAATATCTCCTGCTGCCCCACTGCACACATGTGGAATCCAAAAAACCACACTAAAACATAAACAAAATACAGGTACCTTCCAAATAAAAAGGATTTAGTGTGCAGGATATAGGCGCTAGAGATAGATTCTATGAATATAGTTCTAAAAACAATAAACTTCAAACAACAATCTGACAGTTACAATATAACAATATTAAACCCAATCTTCTACCAATAAGAAAGATATACAGATATAGGCGCTGGATTTAAATTAAAATAGAATAGCTACCGTCCTTAGGACACTCTACTAACTGAAGAGTTTATTGTTAGAACTATATTCATAGAATCTATCTCTAGCACCTATATCCTGCACACTAAATCCTTTTTATTTGGAAGGTACCTGTATAATGTTTCGCCACTCCGGGTTTACCTGGTATAGTACCGGAGTGGGCATAAGAGAGAGAAGAAACTGGAGTGGCGCACCGGGATTACCTGGGTGAGAATCGAGGCGGCCACCTAAGTTACAGGAGAAGTGACTGAGTCGATTGCCGGGCTACGGAGACTTTGTTATCGGGTGGTTTTCACCAGGGCGCCTGATGGTGGGGATGGAATTGGCTGCACCCCAATAACCTGGTCGTACCCCATTGAACCCAACTCGAGAAAGAGAAGAGGAAACCCGGAGTGAAAACCAAAGTGAGGGATTGGGAGCAGGAAGACAAGCGGGAATAGGGCCAGTCCGGAAGAGACCGGATTGCGACAGACAACGGAAAACACTGAACAAAGCACGATGGACAGAAGATGGTTCATGGGACTGGACTGGACGTACTAGGACTCGCACACATGCAATCACACAGCGGAACCTCTGAAGAGTTAACATAAACATACACTCAAGGGATGGATAGGTACAAAAGGGAAGATAAGTACAACAAGGGAGAGAACCAGGGAAGTATACAGAAGGTAACCAGGCAGGAATCAAGGCAGGTAAGTGGGTCAAACAACGGTCAATTCACTAGGCTGGAGGCACTAGGCACACAAGGAAGCAGATTACAGAAACTGACTAGCAGAGTCTATAACCAGCGCCTAGGAAGTGACAGAGTGGTGTTTAAATAAGATCAGCAAGAAAGTGATTGGTTGAGAGTCAGAGTGCCTAAAATAGATAGGAACTGCAGCCAATAGGAATAGTAACATGGAGCGCGCGCCTGAGAGAGATGCGGTGTCCACGTTAGCTGGTTGCTATGACGCCGTCACTAAGGAAGCCGTCGGCCGGGGAAGTGACTGCAGAGTGAGCCAGAGCGGGGAGCGAGGGAACGGGTAAGAATTCAGCTAGCCGTCTGTGCATAGCAGCGGCTGCTGTATCGGCAGGGACCGGGAGAGAAACAAACAGATCAGCTGGCCGTCTGCATAAAGCAGCGGCAGCTGTAACAGCACCCCTGGCAGGTGCCATCCTGTCCAAGGGGTATATACGCCTCTGAGGACAACCATTAGCAGAAAAGTCTTGAGAGAGGCCAATGGCTTAACATATGTTTGCAAATCTGTTAGCATAACCAATACCATTATCTATACATTTTATTTTGCAGCTATAATGGTTGTTAGCTACTAGTTATTTGCAGTGAACTTCTTTGATTCTGTGTAGACTATCACGGGTCTTGCCAACATCTGTTGGTTGGTCTGTATCTATGCATTGATTTCAGCCAGGGCCGGATTACCTGCAAGGCAACCTAGGCTCCCGCCTAGGGCCTGGCAGGCCCCAGGGGCCTGTGGCTGCCCAGGATCCAACACTGTTAATCACCCTTGTGGCCTTATCATATGAGAGCTGTCATTTCCAACATGCAGACTCATTAATATTGTCTGTGTCCATGTGTGAAATGTCGTAGCTCAAGCAGCCACATCAGTATAGTCGGCAGCATCTCCTCTCACTGCTCCTCCCACTGGCTATCACCACCCCATTGGGGGGCCCCAAACTGGCATCTTGCCTAGGGCCCCATGAGTTTTAAATCCGGCTCTGATTTCAGCAACCAGCATTTTATGGAACAGTGTTTGGAAGCATGTCTGCCAGAGGCTGTTGGTCTATGGAAGATGTAATGGAAATATAAAGGGTAGCCTCTAGGTGTATTAGCTCTTAATTTAAAACACATGATGTATGACCCAATAAAGGGACTCTCTTTGTTTGAAGTTAAGATCACCTTTAACTGGAAGGCCTTTAAAGTAGCTGGTGGCTACTGTGTGTAACTAATAATTCTGTATGTTATGTTATAGATAGATTGGCAGATTAGTTACTGGTTAATAGCACTGTGTTGGAGCGTTTCTCCCCTGTTCCAGTGTAAATTATTCTGGATATTGGTCATCATGTTTAATAAATTGCAATTTGAAATATAGAGTCTGGAAAGTTTTATTCGTAGGTTGTGGTATAGGAGATTTAAAGACATTTTTGTAACATTTATACACTCAACAACATTAGGTCAACAGTGTCTGAATATCTACAAAATGTACTCAACAGGGGCCTTATTCTGACAACTCTAAGATACTGAACTTAGTATTGTCGGTAGTGAATAATCAGACGAAATAATACACTTACGCTAACCCTAACCACAGCCTAACCCTAACCATCCCCTCACCGCAGCTAAACCACAATCATCCCCTCACTGCAATCTAATCTTAATCAACCCTTCACTGCAGCCTAAACCAAACCATTCCCACAATGCAGTCTGACATTAACCGGTCCTTCATCCCTATGGTACTTGTTTCCAGTAAGAGGAAGTTACTCCTGGTCAAAACCATGTTGACTGTCATGGGCAACCACATTAATGTTACCCTTTGCATTCAGGGAGAATACTTTGCTTTTTCTTATTGCACACAGATACCAACCATATTTACCTCTGCAACAGATGACATTTGCTTCCCTTGCATTTCACAATGGTTTTGCCCGAGTGTAACCTTCCACCTGTTTTCCTCTTATCTTCATACTCTGGATCCAGACCATAATTAATAGGTCTCCTTCTGAAAAACAACATGGCTTTGTCCAGATGTGAATTTTCACCCGTTTTCCTCAAATTAAATTGAAACTCTTTTGAATCTGGTCCTAAATGACCTACTAGGAACTAGGGACCTGATTCACACTTAATAATCTTCTTAAATTAAGAACTTAAAGTCACTCCTGGGCCAAACCATATTGATTGCAGGGGAGTCAAATTTCATCTGTTGCAAACAGTACTAGTGTTGAGAGGTGATATTTCCCAGCCCAAGTCTAAATAGTCTAATAGTAAAGCTGGTCAGTATCTGTTTTCAGTAAGCAATTCAAAGATATATCCCTGCATGCAAAGAATACAATTAACTTGACTCACCCCGAAAACAATATGGTTTTGCCCAGGAGTGACTTTAAGTTCTTATTTTAAGAAGTTCCTTAAGTGTGAATCAGGTCCTAGAAGAGGGGTTTCCCAATTACCTACATGTGTTGGCTTAGGACACTCATGTCCAACTTGTGGCTCTCCAAACTCCAAATCACAGCGTGCTTCGTCAAATATCAGCTATGCAATGCAGTTAAAGCAAGCTGGGATTCACAGTTTCACAACACCTGGAGAGCCACAGCTTAAAAGTAAATAAGGTACACATCTTTAGTTTCTTCTACTGGGTAAAAAAAATAAAAAAATAAATACATATATACAATAAAGTTCTGAAGAAATGGACACCTGAAAAATGTTGCTTTCTAACACAGTAAATATTCCTGTAATGTAAGGGGTGGATTTGATTTTTCTAATCCATTTCCAGAGTTTTTTTTTTTTTTATATTCTTAAAAAGAAAATATACAGTGCCTGGTTTATTGCCTTCACATTCCACTCGTATTGATTTTCTTAAGAAAAGATAATTATTGCAGTTATTCTCCTTGATGTTCTCATTAAGAACCCATTGATTCTTTTTCTCATTGTTCCACAAAATATCCAGTAGAAGTATCGCAGGCAATCAGCAGTCTGGAGAGGAGAGATAAGGAAGAAAATGAGGAGATACATCGTGGCACCTGTATTTTACATCACCCTTATTTTGGGAAAGGTCAGGGATTGGAGGCTAAAGCTAGCTATAGCCTAGAGTGATTATTGGCACGATTATCCAATTATCGGGTGATCGCTCTAGTTAGTGGCCAGGATACATTTTTTAAATGTCAAATGTACCAGAAACGCTATTTGGTCTTTAAACATGTTTGATTTAGATTGGGAGTAAGCTCACAATATTTTGTAGTGTCCACAGAGAGGAAGAGAGGACACTGTGGGCTGGATCCAGACTTAAGAAGGAGCTCGAAATTATGGACCTGATTCACACTTAAGAATGTGATAGGTTCCTAAATATACGCAACTAATAGCAAAGAAACTCCCTCGTCTATCCCCCGGTTTTCAGGTTCTTATGTGACTTACGAGTGCCACCCCTTAACTGTAGGTTTGCGTTTTAATGCATAGGGATAGTACTTAGGAACTTGCATAAACACGCCTTCTTTTACTCATTTAAAGGCCTCCCTCCACCCAAATCTGCATATCTGCCTAGGTACTTATTCATGGAACGCCCATTTTTGCGTGTTGCGAATAACCAGTGTAATAACCTAGAGACTTAAGGTTATTAGTGTATAAGCATAGAATTTGCGTTCTTAAGTCCTACGTTAATAGCGTAGAAAAGTTACTAAGCATGCTCAGTGCATCCGTTCTTGAATATATCTATTAGAAATCATAAGAATTCTTAAGAGTTTTTAAGAGTGAATCAGGTACTATGAGAGGAAAGTTACTCCTGGGCAAAACCATGTTGATTTCAGGGGGAGTCAAAGTAATTGTATTCTTTGCATGCAAGAATATATCTTTGAATTGCTTACAGATACTGACCAGCTGTACTATCACACTGTTATTTAGACTTGGGATAGGAAACATCCCCTCTCAACTCTAATACTGTTTGCAACAGATGAAATATGACTCCCCTGCAATCAACATGGTTTAGCCCAGGAGTAACTTTACTCTCTTAATTTCAAGCTCCTTCTTAAGTCTGAATCCAACCCTGTGTTCTCTCTCCCTCTGTTGGGTCTACTGCCATAGCACTGCAGCCTGTGACAGTGGACCCAACAGAGGGAGAGAGGACACAGTGTGCTCCTCCCAAAATTGACGGGAACGCCATGGTGTGCGGCAGGGGAGCACCTACCAGTGTCCAGAGCCGGCGGTCTATGTGCTTCCTGCTTACAAAAAGAGTGCAGTGGAGGAGGAATGGAAGGTAAGGAAAGGGGGAGAGGCTGAAGGGACATTATTGTGAATACTGGGGGTCAGATGGAGGCACATAATGGGGAATACTGGGGGTCGGCTGGTGGCACATTATGGTGATTACTGTGAGGGGGAATGGGTAGCTACAAGGAGGGGACAAAAACACCAGATGGGCACACAAAGAGGGGGCAGAAACAATGTATGGATACAAGAGGGGACAGAAACAATGAATGGATAAACAGAGGGGTAGAAACAATGGATGGACATAAGGAGGGGACAGAAAGGCTACATGGGCACACAAAGAGGGGCAGAAACAAAGAATGGATACAAGACGGGACAGAAACAATGGATGGACGAAGAGAGGGGCAGAAACAATGGATGGACACAAGAGGGGGCAGAAACAATGGATGGACATAAGGAGGTGGCAGAAATGCTACATGGGCAAACAATGAGGGGGCAGAAACAATGTATGGACATAAGGAGGGGCAGAAAGGCTACATGGGCACACAGAGGGGGCAGAAACAATGGATAGACACAAGAAGGGAGCAGAAATAATAAATGGACATAAGGAGGGGGCAGAAAGGCTACATGGACACACAAGAAGGGGGCAGAAACTATGGATGGACAATTAATGGATGGAAACAAACAGGGCTATATGGGGAAACTATATGGACATACAAAGAGCAAAACAAACCTTTAATTAAGACACAAAAACCTGCAAAAAAAATAAAACATAAAGTCTCTGTTGGGTTTTGGGCACTAGGATGTTCTCTGTATTGGATTGTGGTCACTATAAATCTCTTTTTATTCTATTGAGAAGTCAGTAGATATAGTATTAGATGGGTCAAAAACATACTGATAGGTTAACTGGCTGCTGACTAAATAAACCCTAATGTATATTTGTGTTAGGGACCTTAGTATGTAGCTCCTATAGGGGCAGGGACTGATGTGAATGTAAAAGTGCTGCCGACAATTTGTGGCGCTATGGGCCTGATCCAGAGCAACGCTCGCAATCGAGCGTACGCTCATCGTAAGCGAATTTTCGGCAAAAAATTCGCAATGCGCATGCCCAGTATGACAGCTTCCGGTCGCCCGAGCGTCATGAGCGAATAGCGGGCGTATCGTTAGCGTATTTTTCGCTCGCTGGGCGTATTTTTTTTACGATGGTCGGCTGGGCGCCCGTTTTACTACTGGGAGGCGGGGATAGCCATTTAAATTGTACAGTATGGGCGTGCTAAGCGTATTTTCTCAGCGTATTCTCTGCGAATTTTCGTACGGCCGACGGTCGTACCCAGTGTAGGGTATAGCCGCCGTAAGCATGGACTTTACTATGGGAGTGCTGGGGGCGTGTAGGTTGATACGACGAGCGTATGTTCGCATTCGCCCGTCGTGCGAATTTTCGTAGCGCTGGATCAGGCCCTATATAACTAAGTGTTGATAATAAAAATTATACCTTATTTACATTATTGTGGAAAAGTTGTGAAGTTAAGGATTTTCTGCTAGGAGGCACCAGCCAAAATGTTGCCTAGGGTACCAGATTGGCTAGGGCCAGCCCTGGGTCAACCACAGCCCCAATGGCTTGACCAAGCCCGCAATGAGTTAACCACACCCCATTTAATACACAACAAAGAGGGGGGTGGTGGGAGGGCTAAATTCTTGCCCCCACCCAAAAAAAGTTGTGACACCCCTGGGCTAGCTGCAAGATTCTCCTGCTAGTATTATTTATCCCAACAGGGGAAGGGTATGGTGCTGATATCAGGACCTTTCCTCAGGGGAAAATTGTCTGGTTTATTGGGCTGCCCAATGCTAAGATCGATATCTTCCTAGTTCATGGCCAGCTTTAGACTTTGACTTTATTATGCATTCATTGATATAACTAACTTCATATCACTGTCTCGTAACTACCAACTCACAAATAGTAAGAGGACATGGAGGTGTCATGGACAGTAATGGGAAGAAACTGTTTTATTTTTAGAACTAGAGCAGTCATCAGCAATGTTAATTAGGATTTTAATGTATTTATTATATCTGGTACTAGATTGGTGTTAATAAATATGTTTTAGGCAATTCTTTCATTTATATTTTTGGTCACTATACTCTGGAGGTCACCGGTCCAGCCCTGCTTTTGTTTTTCCTCTGTTTGCATATTGTTTTTTAGGGCTTCACAACCCCTTGATCCAGCACTGTCCATGATTGTATAACTATATATTTTTTTTTGTTTTCAAACATATAATTGGCAGTTTTTTCCTAAGCTCTTGATTGGTTATTTTGTAAATTTGTAAGTTTTTTTGTTATAAGTTTTTTTGTTATTTACTACACTTATTTGAACTAATTTGTCAATGAAACAACCGGCATTGTGGTATCCGCTGCATCATTAGCAAATTAGTTATCATCACAGTAGCAAACGGAACTGCGCTATAGCCACACATTTGTGCAATCGCTCTGCTAACCACTCCTTTTTTTTACTCCTAGTTTTTCTACTTCTATGAACGTCCGCAGTGCATCCGCACGCATATAACGTCCATGGTAATTCCAAGACTTGCGAGCATGACCTGGCCCCTTGTGGAAGGCTGTCTGAAGTGTCATTTTACGTAAGTCTAGATAGAAAGTCTTGCGATTTGATTGGGTAACAAGAATGTGTGTGCATGCTCAAAATGCAAAAGTCGCAAAAACGCGTTCCAGGCGCAGGCAGGATAGATTGAAGTATTATTCTCTAATAAAAATGTATCATTCCCATAGCATCGAAACGTTTTTTTTTGTAAAGTAGCAACATAATGAGACACAAGTATAGGCTACCATGGAAACAGACAGACCAAAAATGTATCTTGATAGAATGCGTGATTTCAAAGTTCCATCATTAGTGTGTGTCTCGGATGAAAGAACGTGACGCCAATTAGATTCATTTTACATTAGTTTTTCATTTTACCGTCGAATAGGCAAAATCTGAGATAAGAGGCACCTTTGAAGTTCTGTGATGCCAGGTGTAGAGGTTTAGTTCCTATGTCTGCTAAATCTTTTGAGTTGGGATGTTTATATTCCTCTCTCTATTTTTCATTATTTGCAAATTAAATGTAAACAATGGGTTTTATTTTCAAAGCAGACCAAGCGAGATCTATCAAGACGTTACCCGAAAAAAACATTTTATTAATCCTTTGATGTCTTGTGGACTGATAAGAGAATAGGACCAGTGGGGTAGGTAACACGAGAGTCTAATTGGAAGCTGTGAATCTATACAATAGAATACAGAGAGGTATAGAATAATACAATGTTAATCTACACCCTGTCACACTCATTTTAAAACTAGGTCATGTTGAGGGAGGCTGCACCTTTAATGTGGTTTTCGTGTAAGGCAGCAACATTAAAACCCTGTCAGCTTTCAAGTTAAGCAGCTGGAGATCACTTGTTAATTCATCAATCACCAATGAAATACAGCCAAGAGAATAATCTGCGATATCGGCACAGTGGGTCCTTGGGATTCTGAGCTGACTTCTCACAGGTCCTGATTATTTTTTCCTTTTGAACGTCTCATACGACATGTTGTAAAACGTGAAAATCAAATTGCAAACTAAGGGCCTGAGTTGTGCATATTTATGGGTTATTTTGAGGTTAAAAGTTGGCAAACATAAAACAAACATTAGAGGCCGTACTCTCAGTGACATGAGAAATGAATAGTAGACAGGATTCGATTCTGATATGATCGGATTCTCCAAAAGTATTTCTGTATATGGCTTTGCAATTGTAGGGCTGCGATATAAATACATCGGCTCTGGTATAAAAGTTATTTTTGCGACATTCATGCACTCAACAAGATTAGGTTAATAGTGTATGAATCTCGGCTAAAATGACCTCAATGGGGGTCCTATCCTGACATACTGGACCGGATTCAGAGATGCGTTTTTCCCAAAGTACGCAATTATACGCACGCACGTAGCAAGCCAACACCCATGACACTCCTCTCTCACAATAGTGCAATCGTAGAATTACACCTCCATAGAGAACTTCTGACTTTACGTGTGTACATACTTGCATCCTTGTTGTGTCAAGTCCGGAAGTGTCCAGCAGGTGTCCTCATTGAGATCCAAAGTGTTGAGCAGGTGTCAAAGTTGAGTGAAGATTTGTCGATCCAGCATCATTGCAGAATCAGCACTTTTCTCATCCGTCTGATAGGTAAGCATTTAAAACACAACCGTGTCTCCATACATCAATGAGACAACACCACTAACCCTTCCCTGCACACCTCCGATAATCAGCGTTTACATTAAGTTTTGTCGACACCTGCAAGTGTAAAATGGTGGTGGTTTGGAAGTCTGGAACGACATGGAGACAGTGGGTACACCTGTACTGTATATAGTTATAGAAAAGCATTCCCACCGTGTCAGACCTATAATGTCTGGAATACCTGTGTATAAGAGGTTGGACATCAGGAAACTCAGCTGGTGGATGCCACCTGTGGGTGCAACAGATGAGGCAGAAGGTGCAGACTATGTATAAGACATTCAAACATTTTTTCCATTTCAATGAAATATAAAAACATGCTAATACTTATGAATTGCAGAGGTTGCTTTGCTGCTAGGTTTTTGTCTAATGACCTTACATTTTTTTAAATATATATTTAGGAACTATATTTTAATTTTATGTCTGTATTTTATTTGTGTTCTATAAACTCAAATACAACATGTGATTTATATAAGCAATATTTAATTGGCCTTTAAAGACAAACGCACCAAGTCAGATGAGTATTGGCTGACTATTATCCTTACACATAAAATTAAATTTCACAACAGCCTTTAAAATGAATGTCATAAACAAACCGTTATTCCTCTTAAAATGTTCTTTTCAAAGAACTGGAAGTGAATTTGTCCTGGAGGAGAGTTTAGATCTTTAAACCGCCATAGCTGTAAAAACATATTTGAAAAAAAGGCCATATAAATCTGGAGAAAAGCAATATATATTTTTTCTTTATTTTGTTTTACTGTTTAAGATATTTCTTACTTTATATAGTGTATTTTATGGTTACAAATTATGTTCTTACCTTGTGAAGTTCTTGTTTGTACAGTTGCAGAATGAATTAATCTTACTTTGGCGGAAAAGATGAATATGTGCAGTGGAAATAGCATAATCTCGACAAGGAAGGGAGTCTTAGGGTTAGGCTATGGGAAGGGGAGTCTTAGGGTTAGGCTATGGGAAGGGGAGTCTTGGTGTTAGGCTATGGGATGGGGAGTCTTAGGGGCAAACTATGGGATGGAGAGTCTTAGAATTCGGTTATGGGAAGGGGAGTCTTAGGGTTAAGCTATGGGAAGGGGAGTCTTAGGGTTAGGCTATGGGAAGGGGAGTCTTAGGGTTAAGCTATGGGAAGGGGAGTATTAGGGTTAGGCTATGGGAAAGGGAGTCTTAGGGTTAGGCTATGGGAAGTGGAGTGTTAGGGTTAGGCTATGGGAAGGGGAGTCTTAGGGTTAGGCTATGGGAATGAGAGTGTTAGGGTTAGGCTATGGGAAGGGCAGTCTTAGCGTTAGGCTATGGGAAGGGGAGTCTTAGGGTTAGGCTATAGCAATAGGAGTCTTAGGGTTAGGCTATGGGAAAGGGAGTCATAGAACTAGACTATGGGAAGGGGAGTCTTAGGGATAGGCTATGGGAAAGGGAGTCATAGAGCTAGTCTATGGGAAGAGGAGTCTTAGGATTAGGCTATGGGAAGGGGGGCCTTTGGGTTAGGCTATGGGAATAGGAGTCTTAGGGTTAGGCTATGGGAAGGGGAGTCTTAGGGTTAGGCTATGGGAAGGGGAGTCTTATGGTTAGGCTATGAGAAGGGGAGTCTTAGGTTTAGGCTATGAGAAAGGGAGTCATAGAGTTAGGCTATGGGAAGGGGAGTCTTAGGCATAGGCTATGGGAAGGGGAGTCTTAGGGTTAGGCTATGGGAAGGGAAGTCTTAGGGTTAGGCTGTGGGGAGAGGAGGGTTAGGGTCATAGAAGGAGAAGGTTAGGGTAAGGATTAGGGAAAGGGTTGGGGTAAAATTTACACTTAACATTCGAAGCTCGGTGCGATAGGAATCAATTTCTTTTCCTCTGTGTGGCAAAAGCAATCGAACTCCCAGCAAGTTCAGAACTTTTGAAAAAGGGCAGTTCGCAGCAGTGACCCAAAACCCAAAGGCATGGTAAGTGTACCAGTGGTGGAAGGAGGAATTCAGAAGTGTGAAATGTGTAGTAAATAAACATGGGCGTATGTATATTATATATATATTATTGTTATTTATTTTATATATACTACACCTTTACACTCCACCTTGCACTTTGTTAACAACATAGGACCGTATCCTGGATTAATTAGCACAGCAGGCGTAAACATGTGGTGTGCATCAGTACAGTGACTTCCCATTCGTCATGGTGGGTGGAGATAAAAATGCTGATCAAACCGTAAGGGCTTTCCCAATCTTTTACATGCAATCCTACATTCTGTATGTGGTTCTGTCCAAATTCTGGATCTGACCAAGGAGAGTAAAACTTGTTGTGCACTTAAATAAAGCATTAAAATTAAATTCACCATTTATTTGTAAACAGGACTATCACAATCAATGAAACTTAGTACTATATAGAGTACATTAGGGTTCTGAGATGGCAAATACTATAATGTAAGTGGGATATATTAGGTTTTGCGAATAACACACTATATACAGAATATATTTTAGACCCCTTATATATCACACCCAGTATTCATCATCATGCCTCTCCAGACTCACAGTATTCTCTATCATGTGTCTCCAGCCCCCAGTATTCCCATCTTAAGTTTCAATTTCCAAAGTATTCCCCATCATGTGTTTCCAGCCCCCCAGTATTGCTATTATGTGTCTCCAGTCCCCCATTATTCCAATCATGTCTCCAGCTTCCAGTATCCCCTATCATGTCTCACCATCTCCCAGTATTCACCATCATGCCTCTCCAGGCTCCCAGTATTCACCATCATGTGTCTCCAGCCCCAAGTATTCCCATGATAAGTCTCACGTTCCCAAATATTCCCCATCATGTGTCTCCAGCCCCCCAGTATTCCCATTATAAGTCTGCAGTTCCCCAGTATTCCCTATCATGTTTCTCCAGCTCACAGTATTCTTCATCATGTGTCTCCAGCCCCCCAGTATTCCCATTATAAGTCTGCAGCCCACCAGTATTCCCTATCATGTTTCTCCAGCTCCCAGTATTCCCCATCATGTGTCTCCAGCTCCCAGTATTCCCTATCATGTGTCTCCAGCTCCCAGTATTCCCTATCATGTGTCTCTAGATCCCCAGTATTCCCATCATGTGTCTCCAGCTCCCTGTATCCCCTATCCTGTTTCTCCAGCTCCCAGTATTCCCCATCATGTGTCTCCAGCTCCCAGTATTCCCCATCATGTGTCTTCAGCTCCCAGTATTTCCCATTATGTGTGGAGAATGTAGGCATTGTGACTGTCAAGGCACTGAGCAGAGTAAAGATGCTGTGCATGCCTAGAAGTGACTCTCAGCCTAGCACTGACTAGCCACTAAAGCAGTCACTAAAGGACCGGCTGTCTGTGGATATAAAAAGAGGCAACTGTGCTGTGAGAACTTCTCTACTCAACATGTACTGCAGTGGGCCCTGATTAGGGGTATGGGAATAGCACATGCTATATGATATCATGTATGTGGAGTATATTAGGGGTCTGGAGATGTCAAGATGGTACACTATATATTGTATAACCTAATATAACCCCAGACTGTCTCATAGCAATCTTTTTATCGTTCAGAAAAATAAAATGACATTATGGGTTATGTGGAGACCGAATAGGATAGATCTTGGTGACATAGCATTTTAATTAAATCGTAGTAGGATTGGACATGGTCATCCAGTTTTTTATGGAGACCTCTATCCTTTGGTGTTGATATTAGAGAGGATTGAGGCAGCCACAGGGGCTCATTTAGTGTTTTAATATCACATTTTCCTATATTTCTCACTTTACTCTTTAATTTTCACTAATGGCATAAACCTCCCAGGTTTTAACGATATAGAATAAATATGTGTGATTTTAATCTTGTTTTTTTTAATTCCAAATAACTGTATATAAGCTAAATGAGTGCATTCATTAAGGGAAATACTTTGCTTCTTTTTGGCTTACTGACAAGAGGACTTAAAAGATTACATAAGGAAGGGAATGTGTGAGGCGAATGTAGGAGAGAGAGACGGAGAGAGAGAGAGAGAGAGAGAGAGAGAGAGAGAGAGAGAGACGGAGAGAGAGAGAGAGAGAAAAGAGAGAGAGAGAGAGAGAGAGAGAGAGAAAGAGAGAGAGGGAGAGAGAGAGAGAAAAAAAAACAGTGAGTGTGTGTGTGTAAGGGGAAGAGAGAGAGAGATGTGTACCTAAATAGTTGTAAAATGGCAATCGCTTTGGCATTCACATCAGCAAATGACACCATCTGAGGTGCAACTCTTGTCAGGTGAATTAATGAGTTGTGGATTGATTTCTGTCGCTGAATAGCTTTAGACCTCTCTGACATGTATGATTTATGTGTCATTCTCCAGCTCTCTCTATGGGCCTGATCCAGAGCAACGCTCGCAAGCGAGCGTACGCTCATCGTAAGCGAATTTTCGTCAAAAAATTCGCAATGCGCATGCCCAGTATGACAGGTTCCGGTCGCCCGCGCGTCATGAGCGAATAGCGGGCGTATCGTTAGCGTATTTTTCGCTCGCCGAGCGTATTTTTTTTACGATGGTCGGCTGGGCGCCCGTTTTACTACAGGGAGGCGGGGATAGCCATTTAAATTGTACAGTATGGGCGTGCTAAGCGTATTTTCTCAGCGTATTCTCTGCGAATTTTCGTACGGCCGACGGTCGTATGCAGTGTAGGGTATAGCCGCCGTAAGCAGGGACTTTACTATGGGAGTGCTAGGGGCGTGTAGGTTGATACGACGAGCGTATGTTCGCATTCGCCCGTCGTTGCGAATTTTCGTAGCGCTGGATCAGGCCCTATGAGAATAAGCCTTTCTGCTACTTGATAAACACTCTTTGCAATGTTCCCCCTGGAGTCTGCAGATGGTAACAAACTCTTCTGTGTCATTTGGAAATGTGTCATCAGATGTTTCTTTGGCAACTAATAAGGGCAAGGTTTCTTTGTCTTGACCTTTGAGGATTAAAGTTTGTGGCTGGAGGAAATACTGCCTTAAAAACTCTGTCACTTTGGGATCTGTTTATATACAAATATATTTGGGAAAGATATATTGAAGATAAATTCAATGTCACAAACTAGCCTTGTCCCCATGTGCAGTGGCAGGCTAGGCCGGGGGGCATGTGCCCCCGGGCCGCACCGCCATTAGTGGTTCAGGGCCGCATGGTCTGTCACTGGCCATGTGCGGTTGGCTAAGTCCCGGCTGCAGTGCTTTTACATGAGGGCTGGCTGGTTGCTAGGATACAAGCCAGCCCTCATGTAAACCACTGCAGCTGGGACTTAGTCTGACTAAGTCCCGGCTGCAGCGGTTTCTGCCTTGAGGAGGAGAAACAATTGATCATCCCTGGAACGAAGTCTCCACGCCGAATGGTGAGTATTTATCCTACCCTAACCTTTATCCTAATCTTTACCCCAACCCTCCTCTTCCATTACACTAAAGTTGGCCACACATTAGTGCGATTATCGCTCCCAGCGTGTGGCTGCTGATAAACGGGACGATTTTCCCCTAAGGAAAGGTCTCTATATTGGCATCATACACAGCAGAGGCTGGGGGCGATAATCAATGCTGGAGAGACTGCAGCCAGCCTAT
>WWET01005327.1:74382-88262 GCA_011038615.1 Limnodynastes dumerilii
TACCTGACACAGGGCTGTCCAGATTTGCGGGCCTCAAAAGGGGCGGGACCTAATGATGATGTAAACCCAGCCCCTTTTCGGATTGTGAATAGGGACGGTCCCACCCCAGGGGAAGGGGGGCTCATTTGGCATCTATTTATTCCCTCTGGAAGATCTTACAGGGAAGAAATAGATGCCAAATGGCACCCCCTCCCTTGCCAACCCTGGGTGCAGGATGAATGCCACAGGGCCCCCTGTTCTGAGAGGCCCGTGTGTACTGCACACCCTGCACCCATTATAGATATGCCTATGGTTAGGGTTAGGGTAATGGTAGGGCAGGGTTAGGGTAATAAAAGGAGAGGGTAAGAGTAGGGGTTAAATTTATACTTAATATAATATGCAGCCCCATCCTCTCTGTTGCGGGGGATCATTTGCTTTGCCTCTGCAAGGCAAAGGCAATTGATTTCCCAGCCAGTTAGTAACTAGCTGGGAGAGAAAGGTCCTTTCAAAAAAGGGCCGTTCACTGCGGCAACTGACACCCAGATCAGGTCCAATGACTGGAGAATGTAAAGATAACAAACAGTAGCCAATCAAAATCTTGCTTTACTTTTTCATGCAATAGTAAGGTTTAATGATAGAATGGGATTGGCTACAACGAATTATCTCCTATTACTTTATAGATGTCTCATATTTTATTGTATTGAAGTAAATGTATTTAGTGAATATATGGTGAATGCAGATAACTGACAGGCTAAATAAAAACTAAGGGTATTGCAATTTATAAAGTCATGAGGAAGCCTAAATGCGTTAAAATTTGCTCTGTGATGTCAATGGGTCATTTTAACTTGGGCGTCTCCTGAGACCACAAATTTACAAATGTGCTGACAATGGAGAGATCGCAAGGATAATTCGAAAACAGTAAAGGTCATTGTGTGTCACTTTAATTTTATTACATTATCTGTGGAGTAAAAACATTGCCATATTACACAACACTGTACATGGAACCCAGGGTCGGATGCACACTTGATAAAGTCAGGCATTTTACGTAGATCACATTACCTGCGCCAAGGCCGACATCAGAATTTGAGGGGCCCAGGACACATCCCTGGAGCTCCGCCCCTATGTGACATTATCAGTGAATTCACATGGGGTGGATATTCTTCCATGTGCATTGGCCCGCTAATGATGGCAGGCCCCATCAGCTCCGGTCCTGGAGTCCCTGCTGTCCCCCATTCTCCCTGATGGTGGCCCTGGCATGCGCAGTATATAGAAACTCTGTACCGATTGCAGCCACCCGATGCTGCATTCCATACGTAGTTCATTCTCAGCATCAGAGCTTGACCCACTCTCCAGATGTACAAGCTACGCATGGTGGGTGGGAATAGACATTCAAATTGTACAGTAAGGGCTTGGCTAAGGCCTTATGTACAGTTCAGAATTCCACACCATAGGGTTTTCGATGCGCAATACTTAAGGTAGAGCCGGTGCCGGTTTAAACCCTTTGAGGCCCCTAGGCAGTTGAAATCTCAGGGCCCTAACACAAATTAATAAACCAATTTTATTACAGAAGCAGTAAAGGTCCCTTTCTAAGTTCCATACGATGGTGACCTCCAGTCCATACAGCCCACTTATTCACTTTGAGTGTGTAAGTGGGCCATCGTTCTCATTTGTGGATTTGGAGCCCTATCCCTAACTTTCCCAGAGCCTAACCCTAACCTTCCCCTTCTTCAGCCCTTACCCTAACCCTCCATGCCCCATAGCCTAACCCTAACCCTCAATGCCCCGCAGCCTGACCCTAACCTTGCATGCTCCGCAGCCTGACCCCTAACCCTCCATACCCCTTAGCCTAACTCTAACCCTCCGTGCCCATTAGCCTAACCTAATCTACTCACCGTAACGGCTGCAGCCTAAAGCTATTGAGAACGGGGAACAAAGTTTCAATTCCCAATAGTAAATTTCTATTTTCAAAGCTTTTTGAACAATGATACAGCTGCCATGACTATATCATGGCCAAAATACGGCCGGTGGGATTGGCAATCGAATCCCGTCTGATCCAGAGTTACATGTTTATCCTAACACATGCAAAGATGAATAGGACGTAGTGATAAAGGGCAGTCATGTTTTTTGATTATCACGCAAAAGTACTTTGCAGTTTTAGTGTTAAGGTGTAATTGAATTGATAGAGTTGAGCTGGAAAATGCCATCTCTCATCTCTAATTCTGTCCATCATGGATATGGGAAGGTGCAGATTTGCCCCTTTTTCTGCTGTTGGCTCACAGTCTGGAGATTCCCCATCAAATGTTATTGTATTAGACTGAAGAGCGGAGCATAATAATTTACCACTGACTATATTGTAGACGTTTACTGTAACTCAGTGATTCTCTACAGATGATCCATCATCCTTTCTTCCACAGCTCACTTCATCTTTCCTTCTTATCATTAATCTAGACTGTGCGTGTTCTCCAGTTGTGTCTTCCCTTTAGAAATCGTGTTTGCATTGTGCATTACTATGCAGCTACTCTACAAATGAGTTCCAAATGTAAAACTCTTTCTCCGAAACAGTGGTAACTACAGACGTCAACAAATGGTTATACAAAAGGTTCTTCAAGCTCAAGCTCAAATATGCATTTGCACATACATATTGATTAAAATTTGTGGGCATATTTAGCAATTTTTACTTTAATCATGTAACAATACTGGGCCGAACCTTTTTTTTAAAAAAAAAAGCAAAATGGTTGCCTTTTTGAAATAGAGACAGACGAAATTTCATTTTTAGATGTCTATTTCTAAAAGGGCCTTTCCGCCTCGATATAAACACTTCCCCCTGCCCAACATGTGACACACTGTACACATGGCGGGTCATTACGCCCTGTTGGAATAGCTTCCAGCACGGGATCCAAAATCATCCATTGCCCATCCAGATTTCTGCTGATGCCACTGATATGAGGCCCGGCTGTGTCTACTCATGGATTAATTAAACTATAAGAACATTTTACAACAAACATAGAGGAGATTTCTCTTTGATAAACAGTCTCCCAGTTATTAAGGTTCAATGTGAAATTTGGGGAAATTTGATAATGCCGCTTAGATAAAGCACCGAAATGTTGCTATTTAGTTTCACTGGTAAAGGCAGTAGAAAACTAGTACCAACAGGTGAATTGATCTGAGATTATGTCAAAATCTCTTGAACAATTGATTGGAAAACTACTTGTTCTTCTATGGGGTCTCTGGAAAAGCCCTCGTACAAGTAATGCACCCAGAACATATGCCAGTATGAATTGTCTTGTACTTACCCTGTTTTAGTTGGTGCAGTTGACTGCAGGCTTGGGTTTCCTGCTACTATAACAATGACTTTATCCGATACATGGTAACTAAAGTGTAATTGTATTCCAGCCAAATATTCTGGGCATAACTCAGAATTTAATACTCAATAGTACATGCAAATGAATCAATGCAAAACAAAGTAGACGTCTGTTAATGTCATTTATTGATGACAGTTAGCCATAGTTCCATTGTTAGTTTAATGAGAATGATAAATATTAATATTCTGGTTAGAGCAGAAGTATGGTTGAAACAGTAAAAGCCGTTGTTTGAGTTTTTAAAAAAGCCTTCTTAATGTTTAAAACACCTGCTCAGTACTATATTTTTTTATCCTTCAGTTTCAATTCTGATCCAGGTATGCTAGATGCCAGGGAGATCACTGTAACATTTTATTGTTTGCTTTTTCATTTTTTTCACTTTGTATTTCCACCATGGGTAGCAGGAGAGTTTCTGATCAGTGCCCAAGTGATATCTGCCAGTATTAAAGTATTCTTTACTACCGACTGTCAGTGAAGAACAGCTGCAGCCTCTAAGTCATGGTAAAGGTTTCCTGAACAGCAGCCAGTGCTGGATCATTGTCTCAGTCTGTGAGAATAACTTACGCTCAGAAGTGTCATGTGACCTTTACTGTTTGCAGTACTGGGGACATTCTCCTGCTTCTCTTAGACTCTAGATTTGTTCTTTGGTTTGTCATTGATTTTTATTATTTTTAGTTTGCAGGGAGGAGGGGTTAGAAATTGATGGTTATCTTTTTTTTTTGTTATTATGTTTTTAAAAAATTGACTGAAGTTCCAAATAAAGATGTCCTGTCTGAAGGAATCACCTGACTGGGCTGCTTCAAAGGTGGCGGTACTGGTTATCCCCTGAAAAAGCACTGGAAGTAAAAAATATTTATACATTTTTAGACTCCATTTTCATTTCATCTGAAATATACTTTGCAAGACAATAACATTATAAAGACCTTGAAAGATGTAGCAATTGTTCTGGTGTGTTAGGCATAAATAAACATAAAAATATATAAAGTTACACCTATACAGGTACCTATACAGGTAAATCAAGGAGCAATAAAATACTTCAACGGAGAAACAATGACCAATTCAATTAATGGACATATAATAAATTTAAATCATAATGTAATAAGTAATAAACTAATTACAGTCACTAAAAAAATATATATACAATATTTTATTAAAATTCATATAAACATAAATCATCTAAATAAACAAGTGTATGTAGGACCTGATTCACACTTAAATATCTGTGTATTTTTAAGGTGCGTATATTTAAGAAGGGAAATACTGTGCATGCGTAGTAATCTAATAAATAATTCCGAGAGGGTCAGCAACCCTGCCCTGGCCCAGCCCTGCTCCGACCTCCACAATGTCCAAAAATATGCTTGTAGATTAAATGACTACTGAATAAAATTAACCATAGACTGTGTGTTTGTTAGGGAATTTACACTGTAAGCTCCAATAGGGCAAAGTACTGCAGTAATTGTTGCCTAAACATATATAAATAAAAAAGCATATAAAAAAGCATATAAATTGCTATGTAATATGCTGACACTATATAAATAACCTGTTGATAAATAAATTTCCAAGTAAAAATACACCTTCATTTTTATTTCTTATCAGTCAAAACTCCTGGGGCAAGATATACTAAGCTGCGAGTAAGGAAAAGTGGAGACGTTGCCCATAACAGCCAATCAGATTCTAGCTCTCATCTGATTAGTTGCTATGGGCAATATCTCCACTTTTCCTTTTGCGCAGTTTAGTAAATCTGTCCGCAGGTCCCAAAAGTGCAAGAGAGTCTCATGAAAACAAGGTAAATGGTATCTGCCTCTGGACCAACTGTAAGGGAATTGTCTAACCAGAGGCCAGGTGTTCATTGGAGCCCCTAATGGTGGGGACAGGCTTTGCTGCAGGCCAAAGGCAGGTCGTGGCCCCCGATGGTGAAACCCTGGAACCAGAGGGGAAACAAGGAAGACCCTCATCAGTGGAGAAAAATAGGGAACACCCGACGACAGTGCAGACAAACCGACAGGCAGAGGCAACTCAGGCAAACTGGAAGGGAAGAGAATGCTAACAACCAGGAAGGATGGACTAGAAACAAGGGAAAGGAAGGGAAAATGGAGGTAAACATAGGGGGAGACAGGAAAGAAAGCACTCAGCAAGCACACAGTAAGGCAGGAAAGAGCAATGATAGAGAGAGGGAGAGGTGGAGAAACAGAGAGAGCAAAGAGTTAAGCAGCACAAGGCAGAACAAGAGCACAGGAACACAGAAAACTGGCACAAGGAACTGGGGCTAGACAAGAACGCTACAACCAGCAAGGGGGAATGAGGAGTTCAGGCTATTTACAGGAGGTCTGGCCAATCAGGGCATGTGGATTGGACCAGCCCCCTGCAATGATAGGCAGCTGTCCCGGAAGTGGAATCAGCCAGGAACCAGAGCAGCAGCCAGGACATGTGACCACTGCCACCAATGTATGCAAGGTACCTGGTTGCTAGGTGAGTGCCAGGATCGCTTGCTCCGTGCCGTGCCATAGCTCGTAACACATACAATGATTACCCTAGGTCAACAGCATCTGCATACATTAACCACAGCAGAAATATATTTTGCAGACCAAACAATGCATTAAAAATTTGTTTCGAGAAACAAAATTAATGGCATTTTTACATTTTGTCGATCTTATTGCATGTTACTTATAAGCTTGTTATTATTTTATAGCTGTGTTTTGTGTCTGTAGACTGCAACTTGACTGTTTATTCTTGTATTGTAAAGATATCAGTATTTGTTTCAGGGATGGAGTTCAGGCGATTGACAGTGTCTCTGAATGGATAGTAAAAAAAAACCTAAATAGATGTATTTATAAATAGTTGCTTATACCTGCATCCCAGACTCATTAGGGCAAAAGGTGACACCAAAAGAGATTTGAAATCAATTAAAGCCTCATTAATAACCCATGCTGATACAAGGTACAAAATTAGTTATTGACCAATGTCAATATTCCCCTCTACATAAAAACTTTTGCAAACAAGTCCAATATTGCTATCGTATGTAACAGTACACGAGGGAACAGTGACCGTTTATTAGTATGGGTTTAAAGTTTCCAAGGCCAAAATAATTTTATATTATTTATCTTATTATTATTATTAATAATAATTAATAATTATTCTTATTCTTATGCAAGAGATTCTGTACCAACACTTGTGTTGGTCATCCCAAGGCTGACTAGCAATCACTAGCCTGGTGGAAGGACAATGCAGCTGAAGGAAAGACCATGTGCTACTGACCTAGGGGGTCAGAGATAACAGGACGAATCCAGAATTATGCAAAACAACCTATTCACGCATTCTGAATCACAGTTCGAGGCAAAACACCATTTTCTTAGTTTGGAGCTTGGATATTTTTAATCCGAATCTCAGGTTTTGGAGACAAGACAACGCCAACAGCCATTTTTAGTGCTGTTTATCATCATAATTATAATTAAAAATACCCTATTGTTAATAATACAGTGTATCAGCACAAACTGGTGCATGATTCAAGCACTTTTTTTTTTTTTAAGTTAAGAAATATTAATTTAAAAAATATCAATAGTAATATCAGATCCTAAACATTTGAGGTTTTTATTTCACAAAATTAAAAGTAAAACCAAAACACAACGAAGATTTAAAACCAAAGCCAAAACATGATGAAGATTTAAAACTAAAACCAAAACACAATGAAGATTTGGAACTAAAACCAAAACATACCAAAGATTTAGAACAAAAAACAAAAATGATAAAGGAACCAAAGCATGACAGAGATTTAGAACCAAAACAAGACAAAGATTTGGAAACAAAACCAAAACACGACAGACATAAAGATTTTGGGGTACATTTACTAAAGTCGATTTGGCCCAAATCGACACAAATCACGGGAGTTTAATGGCGAATATGCCCTCGCCGTATTCACGAAAGGTAAACTCCCGGGATTTGAGGCTTTTCTGAAAGCACCGTCCATAACATTGCCATGGCGCTTTTTTCTATGTTGGGCATACAAATTGCTGTATTCACTAAGGTCGTATTTCCTAATAATCGCCAAGAAATCACCATATTCTAAATCACCCTGGCCAAGAGGGGTTTTTGGCTAAATCCCCATCTTTATCAAATGCAGCCCTATGGGAACTATAAAAGGCAGGCCTTAATCACAATCAGATGTGGCTTTTTTCACTTTGAGGATGGAGGGAGGTTTTGTGCTAGCTGTTTCTGTTGCTTTGAATGCTGGTGTGGCTGCCCTTGCTGCAGCCACACAAAGGACTGAGGAGAGAGAATATCACCTGCCCCAGGTTCTGCACACACAGCGCATCATTCATCATCCTCGTGTGTTTCATGTGCGTATGGACCTGGACTCCCTGTCTGACCAGGAGGTAGTGCAACTATTTAGGCTGAACCGTGCTAACCTCCTGAGAATTTACGAGCAGGTGAGGAGGGATTTGGAACCAGCAACATTTCATTCCCATGCACTGTCTGGGATGCAGAAATGTGTCCTCCACTTTATGGCAACTGGGTCATTTCAGGCTGTGACAAGGAGAGTGGATGGACTTTCTAATAATAAAAATAATAATAATAATAAAAACAATAATAAAAATAAAAATAATAATAAAAATAATAAATTCGAAAATAGAAATGTAGAAATAAAAGTATATTCTGAATAGGGAGTTATAGAGAAAATTCGAAAATAGAAATGTAGAAATAAAAGTATATTCTGAATAGGGAGTTATAGAGAAAATTCGAAAATAGAAATGTAGAAATAAAAGTATATTCTGAATAGGGAGTTATAGAGAAAATTCGAAAATAGAAATGTAGAAATAAAAGTATATTCTGAATAGGGAGTTATAGAGAAAATTCGAAAATAGAAATGTAGAAATAAAAGTATATTCTGAATAGGGAGTTATAGAGAAAATTCGAAAATAGAAATGTAGAAATAAAAGTATATTCTGAATAGGGAGTTATAGAGAAAATTCGAAAATAGAAATGTAGAAATAAAAGTATATTCTGAATAGGGAGTTATAGAGAAAATTCGAAAATAGAAATGTAGAAATAAAAGTATATTCTGAATAGGGAGTTATAGAGAAAATTCGAAAATAGAAATGTAGAAATAAAAGTATATTCTGAATAGGGAGTTATAGAGAAAATTCGAAAATAGAAATGTAGAAATAAAAGTATATTCTGAATAGGGAGTTATAGAGAAAATTCGAAAATAGAAATGTAGAAATAAAAGTATATTCTGAATAGGGAGTTATAGAGAAAATTCGAAAATAGAAATGTAGAAATAAAAGTATATTCTGAATAGGGAGTTATAGAGAAAATTCGAAAATAGAAATGTAGAAATAAAAGTATATTCTGAATAGGGAGTTATAGAGAAAATTCGAAAATAGAAATGTAGAAATAAAAGTATATTCTGAATAGGGAGTTATAGAGAAAATTCGAAAATAGAAATGTAGAAATAAAAGTATATTCTGAATAGGGAGTTATAGAGAAAATTCGAAAATAGAAATGTAGAAATAAAAGTATATTCTGAATAGGGAGTTATAGAGAAAATTCGAAAATAGAAATGTAGAAATAAAAGTATATTCTGAATAGGGAGTTATAGAGAAAATTCGAAAATAGAAATGTAGAAATAAAAGTATATTCTGAATAGGGAGTTATAGAGAAAATTCGAAAATAGAAATGTAGAAATAAAAGTATATTCTGAATAGGGAGTTATAGAGAAAATTCGAAAATAGAAATGTAGAAATAAAAGTATATTCTGAATAGGGAGTTATAGAGAAAATTCGAAAATAGAAATGTAGAAATAAAAGTATATTCTGAATAGGGAGTTATAGAGAAAATTCGAAAATAGAAATGTAGAAATAGAAGTATATTCTGAATAGGGAGCTTTATGAAATAGAATTGTTCGAAATTGAGAATAATAGCAATAGAGAATAATCGAAAATACAACAATCGAAATAGAAATACAATCGAAATGTGCATGTTTCGTAACCTATTACATTCGAAATAGGGAACGTTCGAAATACCGAAAATTCGAAATTGCAAACTTTCGAAATAGCGAAAATTCGCAATTTAGTGGTCGAAATAGAGATTTTCGAAATTGGCATTTTCTAACCGGGGACTGCCTACCGACTTTCACAGACAAGTTTTTCCCGTCATTTGACTCATGTGTTAAGTGCACTTAAAAAACGTGCGCCAACATTTATTTGCTTCCCCAGCCAGGAGTCACAATGGCGAGCTCATAAGCTGGCATTCTATAGTATCTCAGGATTTCCAAATGTCCTGGGTGCTATAGATTGCACTCACATACCGCTGAAAGCACCTAAACAGAGAGCTCATATTTATACGAACAGGCATTACTATCATTCCCTCAATGTTCAGGTGGTCAGTGATGCTAACATGAAAATTCTGAGTGTTTTTGCTGGCTACCCTGGGTCATGCCATGACTCCTATATTCTGAGGCAGTCATCCTTGTACACTAATTTCAAACTTGGTAAAATGCCAGTCGGATGACTGCTGGGTGAGTGTTATTATGTATTTTTCCTCATGCATGTATTACCATTTGGACAAGCACTTATGGTTTTTTCTCTCCATAGGGGACTCAGGATATGGGTGTCGCTCCTGGCTTCTAACCCGACTACTGAATCTACAAACTCCTGGGCAACACAATTATAATGAGGCACACATTGCTACTAGAGGAGTAATAGAACGTACCTTTGGCCTTTTAAAATTTAGGTTCAGGTGTCTTGATAAATCTGGTGGCGGGTTGCTTTATAGTCCTGCTAAGGTGGCAGAGATTGTGCCTGTATGTTGTCTCCTGCATAATGTCACCCTTAACCAACAATCCCCGACATTATTGCAGTTGAAGACAGACAGCAAGAAGCCCCTTTACCATCCGGAATTGTGTTTTTTACTGTGGTTGGGAGGCAAAATAGGGACAGCTTAATAATGAATAGATTTTCATGTAAGTACATTGGGGATAAATCTATTTGTATATATAAAGAATTAAGTTTCGAATGGCGCTATATTAATCGGTCCCAATCAATAGAATTCGAATGGTCAGCTGCTATTTTAAAGGGAACCACCCTTCATACAACAAACCAAATAGAATAGAAAAAAATTTTCTATTTTATTTGTATATATGGTTGGTTCAGTGAATTTCAAGAAATATGTTAGCCTGCTATTCTTGCAATCAGTGTGTTTACATTCTATACTATAAGCATGTGTTAAACATAATGGGGTAGATCCTGAACTACGTGTGTGCGTACGTATTTTAGCGGTGCGTATTTTCGTACACGTAAGGTCAATACACTCCCCACGGCACACCCCTTGCACGGGCGTATTTTCACAAATTACGCGACCCAAACCCTACCTTAACTTTTCCTATCGTAACAGAATACGTCCGCTAACGGACGTACTGACTACGCGAACGTACGCAGCTTAGCACGCCCATACTGTACACTTTAAATACTCCCCCCCGCCTACTTCACGTAAAACACATGTATTGTTGACTAACGTAAATTTGGCACTCCCATACGTTAGCAATACGTGAAATCTCCTTACGTTAGAAAATACGCTACGTGAATGTGCGTATTTTCTGCTGTGCGCATGCGCAGTGCGTACAAATCTGCGAATTTTCGTGTCCGCCACACATAAATTCGCGGAAATGCGTAGTTCAGGATCTGCCCCAATAAGACAGTAGACAGAAACATAGTGAAAAACATTTAATTCACCCAAAAAACAAAAATGGTGTTTTTATATTTTCAAGAATGTAATAAAGCAAGCATATTTTTTCTAAGGCAAATAACAAGAAGATTGAAAAAACATACATTATATGTTGCTCTAATGTCCTTATTTTTTTAATGTAAGGATTGTCTGATGGTGTGCTGAGATGTGCCCGCCCTAGGCCACCCCTTGTTCTTGGTCCATGTCGGATTGGAGTGTGTGCTGCTGTGCCAACTGGAGTACTCTCTACACTGGTCTCCGCAGATGTGGAAGATGCAGCAGGTGTGTTATAGTGCTGCTGTTGTGCCAACCTTTGGGCTGAATGATGACTCAAATGTGCGTTCAGTTCTCTGCGTAGGTTATTACCTTCTTGAAGAGCACTGTTAACCTGGGCCAAAATGATGTTTTGCTGCTTAATGGCAGCCCCCAGACGATTATATACCAGCTGATTAATGGTCTGAGATTTATGAACAGCAGACAGTATTCTCCGCATTGAGGTATGCTGTGTGGTTAGGAATGCAGCTATGCTCTCCTCGATGCGCGTCATAGCAGCCACAACTTGTTGGAGCACTTCCTGCTGTGCTGTAGCTGGACTACCTTGCACAGCAGAATCTTCTGGGGAGATGATGGGAGCTGTTGAAGTGTCATTACTGGCTCCAGATCCAATAAAGATTCTGTAATGTTGGGATCTGTCTCCTCAGGTTCAGATTCTGGTTGTTGCTCTGTTGTTAAATAACAAAGGTAAATACACATGTTTAATGTTTTTTATTTTTCTTTCTATGTTTTTTTGTTTATCTTTTTCTATGTTTTTTCTTTTTTTTTCTTTAAATGTCTAAAAAATGGTTACTTCATGTTAAAAAATAAATTTTTTAAAATTGTTTTTCTATTTCTAATTTCTTAGAATTATTCATTAGCGCCATCAAGAAAGCATTACCATTAAAAAAGGGTTCTTAATCAGACACTGATCTTCAGCAAGGACATCACAAGGTGACATCTAGGTCTCAACCATAGCGACATGGGCAGATTCCTCACGATGTGAAGGACCAGCAACTATAAGAAGGCAAGCCATTCATCTATCAATAATGAGCATTTACATCATATAATTAGCTAATTTTAAAAAAGCATCTAATTTATACCCGTGCCTGCAGGAGCATCCGTGTCCTGAACATTTACGCCTTCAAGGACCTCAGCAGATATGATAGCCTTCATTTTGTCCTCATATGGGTGGTAAAAGAAAGTTTTCCGTGGTCCACCACCCGTTTGATTTGCTGCCTTCCTTTCACTGCACATTTTAGCCTTTAGTTGAATTTTTATGTCGGGAAACCTTTTCCTACCACTCTGTTCAGACCTTTTATATGTTCCCACTGCATTCACACAATCCACAAATTGTTGCCACAAAATTCTTTTGCGGGTATAGGATGTGGTCGCAAAGTCCTCACCCAGCAGCTCACTAAAATTCGGTAGCACAGCTTCAACTAAAGCACAGTTTTCTGAGTGTGAGAATCTAATGTTGTGCCCACTTTTTGTTTTTTGCAGGTGCAACACCAGCATCATCCGTGGCTGGCGCGGGATCCTGAGAGGGGCCTGGATTTCACATAATCCAACTAAGAATGGAAACAAGGACACACAATTACTATGTTTTTTTTACAAAATGTGCAAAAACAAAACTAAGTTTTATTGTTGATTTTTAAAAAAAACACAGACAATTAACAACAATTTGTTCTGTAACAAGAAGTTAAGAGGCATCTACTGCTTCTGATTAATAAACTATGTATAAACAAGTCTGTCAAGTGTACATTATTCACTACATGAAGCATGTTTGAAAGTGTGGTCATGAATATTTTACACGTAGGGATTGATTGATTAGAAAACACATTAACAGGAGGCCCTAACACAAGGAGATCTATGTACAATCTGAAAACACAGTCTAAAACATTTGAAACATTAACAAAAATAGTAAAAGAAACTTACATGTCTGAGGCTTAATAATGGTCGACAACAAATATGTTAGAGACTGCAGTCCAAAAATTTATGGAGCTTCCTACACACAACACAATAATGGACAACAAGCAAATGCTCTGAAGTAAAATGGAGGTCAAGCAGGGTTTATATAGACTACTAGATTCAAACATCTCGCGGAACCTCGTGAAATCACGGCGATTATGCTGAAAATCACAGGCTTTTCACTTCCAACATGGAACCCTATACTTTAACATTAGAAGATAGGAACTAGCGGTGCCTTTTACTGGGAACTAAAAGTGACGCATCTCGATGGCGCTTTTACAAATCAACAAAAAAAAAAGCGCCTCTTAGTGAATACGGCGATTACACACTGAAAATCGCCAGAAAAGTGCGGCGAAATGTATCGAACTGAAATCGCTTTATGACTTTAGTAAATATACCCCTTAGAACCAAAACACGACAAAGGTTTAGAACCAAAACATGACAATGATTTACAACCAAGACCAAAACACAATAAAGATTTAGAACCAAATCCAAAACTAAAACACAAACTATAAGCAGAAATTGGGGGTTAGTGCTCTAGAACATTCTAACCACACATGTATGAATGCTAGGCTTGCTCATTGTAACTTCACTTTAGCTATGGAGCAGTTGTGACCACAGTGTGTACTTAAATCTGGATCCAACACAACCTTATAAGACTATTTGCTGGTTAGGGAAAGCAAGCTATAATTTAGTTTAGGCGACTACCCCTTAAACCCAACAGGGGTGCTATTATCAAGTAAGAACAGTGGGTAAGAACTTCGAATACCATAAGCTGGTGGTTGGTGATACTGAAGCACCTGCATGGCTGAAATTCCT
>WWET01005328.1:10342-25886 GCA_011038615.1 Limnodynastes dumerilii
ATCACAAGAAGAGGAGAGGGGGAACTGGAAGCAGGCAAGAGACATGCTCGGGGCACGCAACAGAGCTTTAATTAGCAGGTGCACAGCGCCACCAGGTGGTTCTGTAAGTCCTAGCTGATAGTCAGTGACCTATATGGAATGAATATTTTGTGGAGTTGGTTATATACTAATTTTGCACTAATGCAACTTCAGATATGTTATGTCAATGAAATGCATTTATAACGTCAAATAAATGCATTTATTACGTTCTCTCCTCCATCAGCACAATGGCGACCAGAAATAATTATTTGCAGGAGGCTTTGCTTGTTTGTTTGAAAAGAAGAAATATCTATACGTTCTCTCTCATTGACCACCACTTGTAGCCAACTTTTAAAAACTGTTCTGCAAACAAACCCTTTGTAATGAAAGGTCCCCGTTTAATATAGTTACTGTTTATTTTATGTTGCTTTCAGGTTTACCTTAAGGCCCCAATGATCCTGAACGGCGTCTGTGTCATGTGGAAAGGATGGATCGATCTCCAGAGATTGGACGGGATGGGATGCTTAGAATTTGATGAAGACAGAGCGCAGGTTGGTTGAGATCCGTCATTGAGGGAGGTAGAGTTGCACGGGGCTTGTACTTGAATATATTACTACGTAGGGGGGTGGATTGAGTTGCGTAATATTCTGGCTGGCTGGAAACTCGCTCTGACTTTACATATGTAGTGTTATTTTTGGATGGAAGCAGCCCAGACGTCTTAAGCCTGGAAAGTTGTCAGACTGCAAATTGTTCCATCTCTCCTTGCAGCACGAGGACGCGCTGGCACAACAGGCCTTCGAGGAGGCGCGCCGGAGAACCCGCGAGTTTGAGGACAGGGACCGCTCTCACCGGGAGGAAATGGAGGTGAGAGTTTTACGACCGCGCTGCCTGTAACTGGTCAGTACCCGAGAAAATAATCATTACTAATTGTGTGCATGAGGGACGTGCATGATCAGAGGTAACGGCATCCGATAGGACGAAGGGTCTCTGAATTAGGGGCCATATTTAACCCAGATATCTGCTGAAGATCCGGTGTCCAGCCTTGTGATCGGATTTATAGCTATAACGACCCTACCCTACCCTATCCGACTGCTCAGGGCTCTAATCACAGAAACACAGGGTCCTGGCCTATATTTCAGAGCTATGTTACTCTCTGGCCCTTATATGATCTCACTCCCCACAAATGTCCATAAGACGGTAGCTAGTGGGAGTTCATAGCTACGCTGCAGTCAGTCGTATTTTTCTTGTCTTAACAAAACTTACTTTCCCTGTTTTCACTCTCTTAAGCAAACCTCTTCATTTTAAGCTTTTGCATGTTCATAAAATGGGCAATTGTCATATATTATTTATGTAAAATATACAAATGTCTGTGCTAAATTGCCTAATCTGTGTCTCTTGATTGGACTGTCAGTAACTTATTCCCACACATCACAACTTATGATGCTATACTATCACTGCATGCAGATAAACACAAGGACGTTCACTGACACTAGGGTAGTGGATAAGTGGTAGAGCTTCCCATTAGAAGCTTAGAACATGCTTGGGATAAACACAAGGATATCCTAAGTCATTAAAAACAAAGGATCAAAGAGAATCTGAGGTCATTTAAACATAAAAATGTATCAGACTGAATGGGCCAAATGATTATCTGCAATCAAATACTATGGGCCGGATTAACAACCCCGTCATTTTTCACATACGTGCCTAATTTTACGATTCCAGCTACAACATATGCGTAGTAACTATTTTACGTCATCTACGTAGCGTTTTGTTTCGTAGATTGCGTTCATGTGGTCTTGAAAGACTGCATTTATGCAATCTACGTAACAAAATGCTACGTAGATGACGTAAAATAGTTACCACACATGCGTAATCGCTAGAATTGCTAAATTAGGCACGTATGTTTAAAGTTACGGGGTTGTGAATCCCGCCCTATGTTTCTATGTAACATAATCCTGTTCTATTGCTTGACTACCTAAGGGTTTTTCTAAGCTGCGGGTTTGAAAAAGTGGAGAGGTTGCCCATAGCCACCAATTGGATTTTAGCTGACATTCTCAAGTATGTAATAGGAAAGGTAGAGCTAGAATTTGGTTGCTATAGGCAACATCTCCACTTTTTCAAACCCGCAGTTTAGTGAATATAGCTTGATGTCTTTTATGCATGTATTTACGACTGAGATGTTTTTAAAAATTACTACATAGTTTATGGTAGTGGTTGAAGACTGCCAACATTTTAAGCTAAATATAAACCTAGGATGAGGAAGAGGGATCCTGCTCACAATTCACTGCTGTGGCATTTCTCATTTTTGATGTCCCTGTTTAGTTTTATGATGATTTTTTTGTTTAATCTTGTACACATTTTAGTGTATATGATCTGGTCTCTATATGTAAAGTTTAAAGACTCTTTATTTTTTTTTTTTTTATTTATTTTGTTAAGAACAAGTTTTTTTGACTTGTAAACTGTTTTAAAGTTATGGGAATTGTGGTACATTATCTGCAGCCTTTCCTACACTCTATAAGAGGTGCCACATTTACACACACATTAGATCTCTCATCAAACACAGTTCTCTAACAATCCTTCTGTATGAGACTCTCATCGTAGTTGACTTTAATTTGTTCGGATTTGCTAAATACGCTGCATTTTTATCTTGTTTTTTATTATCCTTAATTAGCTTTTTTGAAGCAAAGCTTTTGCCTGATTACAGTTGTGAGCAAGGTATATTTTTATCATTTTGCATGCACAATTTCCACAAGCAACCGTAGATACCGCTCTATTAAAATAATGACACCACAGATCTGTGAATATCTTTAATGCTTATTATTCCTTTGTTTTCCCCAGAATTATGTATTTATTAACAGGTTTTTATATAGCGCTTTCCAGAGAATATTTCACATCAGGCTCTGCCCTATTGCAGCTACACACTAAGGTCCCTAACACACACACACACACGCATGTTTTTGGAGTGTGGGAGGAAACTGGAGCACCCGGAAGAAAACCACACAGACACAGGAAGAACATACACACTCCACATAGATAAGGCTTAGTCCGGGAATCAAACTCATGACCTCGGCTCTGTGATAAACAAGTGCTGACCACTTAGCCTCCGTGCTGCACCATGCCTGTTTCCCTTCCCTATATAATTGCTGAGTTTTATTACTTCTCGTTATAAGCTCCACTCTTTATCTGTGTTTTTGAGACGGTTTCTTGCATCTGTGTTTTAACTTTAAACAGAATTTCTGTCTGGTGTAGGTTCGCCGGCAGCAGGATCCCACCTCTGGCTTGGGCGCTGGAGATGATCTTAAGTTACGTTGACTCCTGAAATCCCTCCTCCCCATTCCCCCGGTTTCCTTCAGCTTCTAAACCCAGCAAGACCAGCAGCAGAAGAAGAAGCCTACGACCATCTCCGCTGGTCTCTCCTGAGCCTCTCGCCCGTCTGTAGCATGATGTCCTCTACCAACGGTTCACTCCAAGCCCCTCTATGCAAGCTGTTAGCCACACGCGATGCGCACCTATGCGTTTGCATTATTTTCGGTTACATTTATAGGTCAGTTGTTCTGTTTATGGTTTATTTTTATGCCTATTTTTCTGCTGGTTGGTGTTAGGTCAAATAGAAAAGCGCCACGGTCAATGCAGAAATAGGAATGCGGTTCTCGAGCAGCCTCTCTTCCCTGCTGCCACGTTATTGCCTTTTTTATTTTCGTTTTTTCAATTATCATTATTTTACGTTTTGTTTTTGCATTAATTTTTGTATAAGATTTTATTAAAAAAAAAAAAAAAAAAATCCCTGATAAAACATTCAATAAGAAGGAAACAAACAATGCAACAAAAAAAACATAAAAACAACCATTATAATGATTTTTATTTGTAAAGAAAAATAATTAATTTCACTTCTGTTGTGTTAGATAATGGTGACCACAGTCTATCGAATTCTGTATATGTGCGAGGAAATTTATTGTGACCTCTAAACACATGCTGATGCAATGCATATGCCAAATCTCCTGCATTTGTAGCACACGTGTTGTCATTAAGCCCCTCCTCCTTTCTCTGCTCACCGTGTTTATTCAGCAGTGGAGGCGGGGCTTAATCAATCATGGTAGCATAAACTATGGCACCGCCCCTGCTTAACAATGTAGGGATCCATAGCATAGCACAGTGGGGGTGGGACTTAGTGTCTAGAACCTCCCAGATGGAAGGAATAGAAAGGGGGAAAGTATGGGTTATAGCCTTGGACAGTCTCCATACTACAAGGCTTATTATGGATGAGCCATCTCTTTATATCAAACCCAGATAAAGGTGGCGTGAGTTTAGAGGACCTGACGCTATATCATGTGACCTTACAGACGATGGACTATATTCAGAGCTTGAAAATAAGAGAGGAAAGTTACACCTGGGCAAAACCATGTTTCTGGGGGAGTCAAATTAATATTATTCTATGCGTGCAGGGAGAATGCTGTGCTTATTGCACACACGGACTGATAGCGTTACTATTACACTATTATTTAGACTTGGACCTGGAAACATTACATTTTTGCAACAGACAATTTGACTTCCCCCTGAAATCAACTTAGTGTTATCCAAGTGTAACTTTCCTCTCTTATTTTCAAACTCTGAATCTGGTCCCCTGCCTTTATATTGTATAGCTATACGCAGAGCACATAAACATTTCTCTTTAATGCCTCCAATTGATAATATAAAACCGGAGCCAATGGTCCAATTTTGCTGCGTTCAGTTCTTTGCTATATGCACGAATCACTGCGAGCGATTTGCTAACCACACCCCCTCACATGCACCAATCCCTAGCTTAATATTTCATCTTAAAATGCAGTTTTTTTTGAAAAGTCTGGATTGGTGCATTGCATGATACCCGTCAATACTGTACATAGTAATACTAATTCCTGACTACTTGCAGTCGCAGCCTGTCCATGTTAAAAGCTGACAAAAGTGTCATTAGTTGGATAGCTGGAGCGCCTGTATTGCATAGCGATCGGGTTACTCTAATGCAGGCAAATGCAAAGATTGGAAATCAAGTATTTTACAATACCACCGCACAGCATGGACGTCACTCAGAAGTCTGGTCCATGGTGATTTGCAATGAATTTTTATAGGCGCTGCTGTGTTCTACTGGAAAATGTATTAACTTGGTACGATGAAGACCGCTTACTACCCAGTACAGCAGAGTGACCATCACGACTACTGTGACCTTGTTTTATATTACCTATTTATATTACATATCGCTGCTCACTGCAAAAAATCCAAAACGGTTCACTATCGTGCAACGGGGAAGACGCCGCGACTTTAATCTTGTTTTTAGTTGTAAGAGAGCTGGGAAATAAATGATTTTTGCCAATCCTATAATTTGGAGGATAGAACATAAAATAGAAATTGAGTGGAAACATCACCTTTAGGATTCATTTCTTTTGTATCTGCTCATTTTTAACGGCAGCTTTGTTTGTTTTTTGTTCTTTTATATTTTGTTACATTCATTTTCATGTTTTTATACCAATTGACATGTACACTATCAGTTGTCTGTTACATACTATATATTGAAGTCCAGAGTCATCTCCTTCGTCTTCAGAATCTGGGTGCCTGTCAGTGCGTTCAACCAAAAATGTGTCTCCCTTGATAAACAAAACTGCATGTTTGCTGTCCTGAAGGCCACCCGGTACCTGAGCGGTTAATTGCTTTAAATCGTGTATGTTTGTGTTTTGTCAGTGTATACTTTATGCCTCGGACATGTTACCTTTATTGGTTTTAATAAACATCTCATGTATAAAGCAATAATGCGGTGGTGATATTTTTATCCACGGACCAGATTCAGACTTTCAGAAGACGCACGATTTACACATGCAAAGTGCGCAAATCTGGTGTCTGGATGGCAGTGCGCTTGCTCCAGACATGTTATATAGTGGATCTCCTATCGTGCCTGCACTCATGGGTCGCTGGTATCACTGCCATTCAGCTTTGTATAAGTAAAGTACTCTCTGGATCTACTTGTACAGTCCCAGCAGGGAACACTAATATCCACAGCTCACACAGTTAATCTCAGGGTCCACAAACAAACTCAACCTTAAAATATATAAACACACAAGGCCAGATTTACTAAGCTGCGGGTTTGAAAAAGTGGCAATGTTGCCCATAGCAACCAATCAGATTCTAGCTGACATTCTCTAGTATGTATTAGGAAAGTGAGAGCTTGAATCTGATTGGTTGCTATGGGCAACATCTCCACTCTTCCTGTTCTGCAGTTTAGTAAATCTTACCCATGGCATCTGCAGACATCTGGAGTTATGGCTGAAAACACCTATTTTTAGGACCCTTTAGAATTGAATTACCATCTAAATAAAAGTACTATTACTTTCAAATCCAGTGTGTCTCTATCTGAGCCTGTTACAGTATATAGGAATATAGGTGTGGGGCCCCGTCGCAAACGACTCTATAGTTGTTCTCGGAACTGGCTGGGAAATCAATTGCTTCTGCCTCGCAGAGCCAAAGCAATCAATCCCCGTTGCACTGAATGCTGTGCTCCAAATGGTAAGTATCCCCAACCCTTTCCCTAACCCAAAGTCTCCCTTCCCCACAGCCTGATCCTAACCCTAACCCTCCCTTCCCTTTCCTGCTGCCTAACCCGAAGTCTCCCTCCCCCACAGCCTGATCCTAACCCTCCCTCCGCCGGTGATTCCGAAAATAAATCGGTAGGCCCCCTATTCTGGGGCAGTGTATGGCATACACTGCCCATAGCAAAGGGGGCCTACCATACACTGCCCCCCAGTATAGGGGCCCTACCATACACTGCCCCCCAGTATAGGGGCCCTACCATACACTGCCCCCCAGTATAGGGGCCCTACCATACACTGCCCCCCAGTATAGGGGCCCTACCATACACTGCCCCCCAGTATAGGGGCCCTACCATACACTGCCCCCCAGTATAGGGGCCCTACCATACACTGCCCCCCAGTATAGGGGCCCTACCATACACTGCCCCCCAGTATAGGGGCCCTACCATACACTGCCCCCCAGTATAGGGGCCCTACCATACACTGCCCCCCAGTATAGGGGCCCTACCATACACTGCCCCCCAGTATAGGGGCCCTACCATACACTGCCCCCCAGTATAGGGGCCCTACCATACACTGCCCCCCAGTATAGGGGCCCTACCATACACTGCCCCCCAGTATAGGGGCCCTACCATACACTGCCCCCCAGTATAGGGGCCCTACCATACACTGCCCCCCAGTATAGGGGCCCTACCATACACTGCCCCCCAGTATAGGGGCCCTACCATACACTGCCCCCCAGTATAGGGGCCCTACCATACACTGCCCCCCAGTATAGGGGCCCTACCATACACTGCCCCCCAGTATAGGGGCCCTATCATACACTGCCACCCAGTATAGGGGCCCTACCATACACTGTCCCCCAGTATAGTGGCCCTACCATACACTGCCCCCCAGTATAGGGGCCCTACCATACACTGCCCCCCAGTATAGGGGCCCTACCATACACTGCCCCCCAGTATAGGGGCCCTACCATACACTGCCCCCCAGTATAGGGGCCCTACCATACACTGCCCCCCAGTATAGGGGCCCTACCATACACTGCCCCCCAGTATAGGGGCCCTACCATACACTGCCCCCCAGTATAGGGGCCCTACCATACACTGTCCCCCAGTATAGTGGCCCTACCATACACTGCCCCCCAGTATAGGGGTCCTACCATACACTGCCCCCAGTATAGGGGTCCTACCATTTTTTGTCCACCAGACAGGAGGCCCTAACATACACACCAGACCCTGTCTCCCTGTAATCACATGAAGGTGTCGTGTTGTTTTTGTACACATACATCGCATCCTCCTCAGTCCGCCCCCTCCCTCTGGCTCTGGGCGGGGCTACGTGTCACTTTACGGCAGCGCTCCTCACAACCGGAAGTTTTACAGCAGCGACCGGGAGAAGAACGTAAACAGAGGTGAGACCCGGTATAACACGGCGGCCCCGGCCTCACTGGGGGGCGGCACTGCTCGGTGGACACAGGGATGGGGCAGCAGCCCTGCAGAGGGGCCCCTGTGCGGCTCCCAGAGACTGCTGCAGCCCTGATATGTGTGATATACAGTATATACCTTATATACAGGCAGCTGCTGCCCTGATATGTGTAATATACAGTATATACCTTATATACAGGCAGCTGCAGCCCTGATATGTGTGATATACAGTATATACCTTATATACAGGCAGCTGCAGCCCTGATATGTGTGATATACAGTATATACCTTATATGCAGGCAGCTGCTGCCCTGATATGTGTGATATACAGTGTATACCTTATATACAGGCAGCTGCAGCCCTGATATGTGTGATATACAGTATATACCTTATATACAGGCAGCTGCTGCCCTGATATGTGTGATATACAGTATATACCTTATATACAGGCAGCTGCTGCCCTGATATGTGTGATATACAGTATATACCTTATATACAGGCAGCTGCTGCCCTGATATGTGTGATATACAGTATATACCTTATATACAGGCAGCTGCTGCCCTGATATGTGTGATATACAGTATATACCTTATATACAGGCAGCTGCTGCCCTGATATGTGTGATATACAGTATATACCTTATATACAGGCAGCTGCTGCCCTGATATGTGTGATATACAGTATATACCTTATATACAGGCAGCGGCTGTCCTGATATGTGTATTATACATTATATACAGGCAGCTGCAGTACTGATATGTGTAATATACAGTATATACAGCTATGGCTGCTAGGTGCACAGTGTTTATATGCAGCATGTCCTGGCAGGGATGGGGGGGTGCCATAGATGTGAAATCTATACCAAAGCATCAGAAAACTGTGTCTGGAGAGATAGAAACAGACATGGTATGTGTATTATACCATATATACAGGAATGGTATGTGTAATATACCATATATACAGGCATGAAATGTGTACACAGTTTTGTAGAGCTGTGGAAGGTATAATGTTACACTGACTATAATTAGGGAAGATAAAGAACTATATAATTATTATTATTTTTTTATTATTATTATTATTATTATGGATTTAAGCCAGAAATCATTGAAATATCCACATAAAAGCCTGATTTTGCACACACAACCCTAGTTATATACGCACTGACTCTACACCTGAATCTACACAGAGGACCTGACCAGATTTAAGTGCTAATTACTCAGTACATTAGCCTCCATTGCAGAGTCTAATGTACATATCAAAAATCCCACAGAACACTGAATTGCACTGGGCCCAGCCAAACATTTGCTGTGCAATGGAAATACCTCTGCTCAGCCACCATGACTATCTAGTAAGCACCTCCTCCTGCGCTGAATTCTGCACGGAACGCAGCACCAGACATGTGCAATGCAAATGCACAGCAGAATGTTTGCATTGTGGATCTGGCCCTAGACTCTAAAAGACGCCGTGTCAAATGCATTTAAAATGCACCATCAAAGAAAGATGATTTCTGTGTCAATACGGAAATGTCTTTGTGTAGATCTTGCTTTTGTGGGGCTTTTTTGTATACGTTTCTTAGTGTTTGCAGCTTGTCCAATACGTTTAATGTGGTCTGGACCACGCTCAGCTGCAGAGGGGCACTGAACAACTGAGGGCTGTTTATAAACAACTTCAGCTGGCAGCTACTGCTATTACACTAGGTATAGAGCCCCAATCGCCTCTGCCGGAGCCGCTCTCCCGTCGTTCCCCTGCCGCTGCTACTCTCTGGCATATACAGCGCGGTGGAACGCTAATGATATACTGTCGCAGGCTATCGGGGTGTGGGTGAGTAGCAGACATTTTGGGGGGAATTCAGTGTGCATGTGACAAGGTATGTTTGGAGTGGATTCATTTTTCACTCGCTGTATGCTTAGGAAGTCTTTCCAAGGAATGTGCTGCGCGTGTGATGGGTTGTATGGGATGGGGGTCGACGGTAAGAACCATTTTCTACCAGGGATTTTTGAAGTGTCTCTGAAATCGATTGCTCCGACCCTACTGAGGACAAGCAATGGAAGATGACCAGCACGAATCCACAGCAGCACCTTAACCCTCTCCTCTCTGCAGCCTGACCTAAGACTCCCCTTATCTGCAGCCTGACCCTAAGACTCCCCTCCCCTGCAGCCTAACCTTAAGACTCCCCTCCCCTTAGCCTGACCCTAAGATTCCCCTCCCCACAGTCTGACCCTAAAACTCCTCTCCCGCAGCCTGACCCTAAGACTCCCTTTCCCTGTAGCCTGACCCTAAGACTCCCCTCCCCGCAGCCTAACCCTAAGACCTGACTCCCCTTATACACTAACCTGTTCGGTGCGATGGATCTGTGGCAGCGGCGGGTTTCAAAAAGCCAATGAATGGGTAATGGGAAAATAAATTCGGCATACCTACCCGTTCTTTAGGAGAACCTTAGGTATATTTCCGTAATATAGAAGCCGAAAATGAGCTTTCACCTGTCTGTACTTTGGAAATATCGTTGTCATTGTGGGGAATGTTTCCCAGGTGTGTGTGTGAGGAATAGTAAGGGGGCGATTCAGGCCGTACGCTCTTTCTAGATTTCGGCGCTGTTATTCTCTGGTATCTCCCCTGCACACACAGGAGTCTGGATCCAGCTTCAGATCGCCGCAGCCACTTAACTCAGCGCAGCAGTAGCGGGTGACTGGATCCCGTCCTTTGTGTGCACAAATCGGGATTTTCTGTGTGCGTTTTAAAGCAACTTTTATTAAAAATACAACTACTATGTTTTCAGCTTTTAACATCTATTTTTATTAATATTATTTTCTCTTTATAAGGGGCTGCGTGGTTTCTGCGGTGCCGTATTTATATCACAGCCACATAATTACAAATATCAAGCTGCAGTTCTAGTGTTTCGCATGTATGAATTGCTGTATAAAGGTTTACATTGCTACGGATTTTATGTTAGATATGTGACACTTTGGCCTGAAGCTGAGTTGTGCTTTTTTTTGCATATAAACACAAATCAAATACAAACATGTCTGTATTACTACACTGTGTACCCATCACATCATTTGCATGCGCCTGATATTTGGGCACACACAGTGCTAGAAAAACACACACAAAATGCAGCAAAACAATGTTATGTATGAACAACCCTCTCTCTCTCCACCCCCTGTTTAGCAAGAAGGGGGTTAAAACATTGTTTCTCCAGGAGGGAGGGGGTTAAGCATAAGGCTCTCTATAGCATGTGGGGGGTTAATTAGTTGGCTCTCTGCAGCAGGTTGGGGGTTAAGCAGCAGGCTTTCTCCAGCAAAGAGGGAGTTAAAGAAGCAGGGAGGGGATTAAAGCAGCAAGGTCTGTGCAGCAGGAAGAGGGTTAAAACAGCAATATCTCTCCAGTAAGGAGGGGGTTATGAGACTGGAGTTGAGTTTTCCCTCTACAGGCCTCTCCTGCATGAAATAAAGGAGGAATGCAATGCTTACCTCCTGGCTGCTGTGTGTGTAATAAGATGCTCTTCTCTTCCTCCTCAGGCGTCCTCTTAGACTACTCAGCGTCTGTCTTTCACTGCAAGATCTTCCAATTCTATTCTTCCACTGAGTCCCTCACCCACTAGTTTCCAGTCCCTGTGCTCCTCCACTCTGTCTCTCACTTCAGGCTCCCTCCGCCCTCCTACCCTCTCTGTTCTTTTCCCACCTTCTCCATCTCTCTTTTTTTCTCTCTCTCTCTCTCTTGCCTGTCTGCCTTCTATTTTCTCTCCTCCCACATCCCTCCCAGTATTCCCCACCCTCTCTCTCTCTCTCTCTCTCTCTCTCTCTCTCGTCTCTCTCTCCACCCCTTCTCTCTCTCTCTCTCGCTCTCGCAGTAAGCAGCACACCTGTTAAATCCATTTGTGACCATATATCAGTAGTTATGTTTTCAGAACACTTTAGAAAATGTAATGGCAGAAAGGGGGCTAAATGAAGTGTATCTTCAGTTCTTGTCGTGTGACGTGTCTGGACTTCCTGGAAGATTGGCAGATAAGTCTTTGAAGAGCTGTCAGTAAATGTCTCCAATCGGCTGCACAAAGAATAATCTTTATTTCTCCCTTTTAACAATCATTCTAAATGTTTTGCCTGAAAGTCTTCTTCTAGTCATAGTGTATTAGTAGTGTGTTCATAGGGCTGTACATAGTGTTTTATAGAAATGTCTATTACCCCAATCACACTGAGCCAAAAACCCGGGCTATTGCTGGAGCAAGCCCTGACGGCCCGGGTTGAGGCTCTGTGTGAAAGGGTCTGACTACCTCTACCTGGGTCTAATAACCCGGGAGTTAGACCCAGGACAATTGGAGGCTAATTCCCAGGTCTGTTTCGGGTATTATTACTGTTATTAATAACGCTTATTCATATAGCGCCACTTTATCCACAGCGCTTTACAGAGAACAGTACACATTCACATCAGTCCTTGCCCCTGTTGGAGCTACAGACTAAGGTCCCTAACACACACACACACACACACACACACCTACCAGCATGTGTTTGGTGTGTGGGAGGAAACCGGAGCACCCGGAGGAAACCCACACAGACAGGGAGAACACGCACACTCCGCACAGACACAGGGAGGACATACACACTCCACACAGACACAGGGAGAACATGGCCACTCCACAGAGATTAGGCCTAGTCCAAGAATCGAACGCATGGGTAGCCTCCAGTATGAAAGACTACCCATGAGTTTTTTTAAACCGGGTCTCACAAAAACCCACAAAAAAAATCAGGTCTAGAGCTGTGGGACACTGCAATAACCCGTGTTCAAAAACCAGAGTTTTTGCCGGGTTCAATGTGAAAGTAGTATTAGCGTAAGCGGCTTTAATATTGTGAGCATTTTATCTTATCAAAGACCTTTTATATGAAGTATTTAAAAACTATGGCCCTGATCCACACCTCACCATCAATGCAGCATAGCCACCATTCCCCCTACACAGCACAGTGTAGTGCCAGGCACTTGTGTCGGGATCGGTATTTTTAGGTACGGTACGGTGTAACTGCGCATGCGTAGTAGCCTTAGTTACATAAGTAACATAGAATATACACACGTAGGAGCTTTAGGCACGGACATGTGAATCGCACTTGGGGACATACGTACGGAGGGGCGGAGTTGAAATACGTACGGGAAAAGTTACGTGAAAGAGGGTGGGGAGGCGTATAAATGAGTCTTTGAGGGCGCGGTTACATAGAAACGCACGTACGGCATACATATACACACGTAAGTAAACTCGTAAAGTTAGAGATGGTCTAATCTTATGTCTACAATTGCGCGGTTGTGAGAGGGGCGTGTCATAGGTGTTGGCTTGCTACGTGCGTGCGTATAATTGCGTACTTTTGAACACACGCATCTCTGAACACGGCCCTCTATTTCCATACAGTTCTATATGTATTTAACAATGGATTTGCAAAAAACACAGATATGATGCCGTATTTGCCAGCTAAATACAATTTCCATCTTGGCCAGTAAGGTTTCTATATCAGTGACATTGACGTAGAAGACTGTGTCATTAGTACAGTTCGTAAGTATAATCCAGCTGTGCTGCCCGGTGTAACTCTTTCTGCTGAATAGCGTGCAATGTGACACTATTACACTTATACCCTCTGCAAATATACTGTCTCTTCAGCCCATCTGTTCACGTTCTCTGCAATTACATTGGGTGTTGGCTTTTCAGATTGCAAAAGCAAAATAAAAGGATAAAACATGAAGTATAAATAGACTGTCGTGACATACAACAGGGAAAAACACAACCACAAAAATCCATGATATGAATTATTGCTGTGATGAAGACATTGCAATATCGAATGATTGCCGATAATCTCATCACAGGTGTATCCATTGTTATATTGTGGCTTGTTACCTATGTAGGAATGGTTTTCTTGATGACCTAGGGAATATGATTTCACGTTATATAAAAGGACCCATTGTAATTTTGTCAACATATTTAAACAATCGTCTTGTTTTATTGGCATATCCTAAGATCATTTTGCAAGCAGGTGTGTAATCCGACCTGTAAAACCTTACATCTTTACATGCAGAATAGCTGCTGTTCGTTGGTTGTGTAAATAAAGTTCTTAATTTGAAAACAGTGGTCAAAACGCAAGCAATAGGAGCCTTGGCATCGTCGTATCTTAGCACACTGGCCCACTTTGGCCACTGATCTTAAATAAATCCTCCTTTATGCTCTGTAGATGCCTTACCCAACATGCATTCTCTTTATCTGCATAATTATCACAGAGAGGCAAACGTCCTTAGTTACAGGCCGGGCCACCCTGTGGCTCTCCAGGTATTGTGAAACTACAAATCCCAGCATGCGTTGCCTGGTATCATCTATGGCTGTGCAGCTAGAGCATGCTGGTCGTTTCATCAGGCCTGCCCTAGTATGTAAAGATCACCTGATATACTGAGCATGTTTTTTTAATGTGTCTTCACAGGTTCAGCCGTGGTAACGTTCTGGATCTCAGCTGACCCCTGGAGCCTCCCTGTCCTGAGCCAATGCTAGATCTGGAGGTTGTGCCAGAAAGATCCTTGGGCAACCAGCAATGGGAGTTTACCTTAGGTAGTTAATATATTGCATTTAAGCTGCAACCTAACTTTAACCCTCTCTCTCTCCTCAGCCTAACCCCTCTCTCTCTCCTCAGCCTAACATTAACCCTCCCTCTCTCCTCAGCCTAACATTAACCCTCCCTCTCTGCAGCTTAAACCTTACCTTTCTTGTCCTGCAGCCTTTGACCCTTTTCTCTCTGCAGCTTAACCTAAACTCTCCCTGTCATACAGCCTAACCCGGACTCTCCTTTCCTTGGCCGAGTGCTAGGATTTATCTTTGAAGTTCATGATATATTTGTCATTCACTTATTCTCTGTTTATTCAGCACTGGACATAATGGGCTGGATCCAGACTTAAGTAAGTGCTTGAAATGAGTTACTCCTGGGCTAAACCATGGTGATAGCAGGGGAGTCATATTTCATCTGTTGCAGTTAGTATTAGAGTTGAGAGGTGATGTTTCCTATCCCAAGTCTAGATAACAGTGTGACATTAACGCTGGTCAGTATCAGTGTAATAATATAATAGTATTAGAGATGAGAGGTGATAAATAACAGTGTGATAGTAAAGCTGGTCAGTATATGTGTAATAATATAATAATAATATAATAGTATTAGAGATGAGAGGTGATAAATAACAGTATAATAGTAACGCTGGTCAGAATCTGGGTAATAATATAATAATAATATAATAGTATTAGAGATGAGAGATGATAAATAACAGTGTGATAGTAAAGCTGGACAGTATCTGTGTAATAATATAATAATAATAATAATAATAATATAATAGTATTAGAGATGAGAGGTGATAAACAGTGTGATAGTAACGCTCGTCAGTATCTGTGTAATAATATAATAATAATAATAATAATAATAATAGAGGTGATAAATAACAGTGTGATAGTAACGCTGGTCAGTATCTGTGTAATAATATAATAGTATTAGAGATGAGAGGTGATAAATAACAGTGTGATAGTAACGCTGGTCAGTATCTGTGTAA
>WWET01005328.1:61179-80766 GCA_011038615.1 Limnodynastes dumerilii
GCCAAAGTATTCAGATCGTTATCCACCAGCGCCTCCACGAGTCTCTGTAACGTGGCTTTCTTCCCCTCGCAGTCAGTGAACCGTCGCAGCATCTGATAGGCCTGCTCGTATAAACCGTCTCGGTCGTACTGATACGCCAGGTTCTCGATGTCGTGTTCCTCCAAAGCGCGGCATCTCAGCGATCGGCCCACTTTCTTCCACACTTTGCCGACCTTTTTGGCAAACAGCTGGTGATGTGCAGGCGTCAGAGACCTGTCGGCTGAAAGATCAGGAGTCATTACTAACGCGGGAGCGGGAGATAAAGGGTTAAACGTGGGAAATGGGGGAACATGAGCGTACATCCATGTTGTATCTAGACAACACCCCAAAATACAAGACGAGGAACACAAGAATCAATCAACATCACGAAATCACCGACCAACAATAACATCATTATACCTGGGGACAACACTAAAGAGTTTTATCGTGTAGAGCGGGTGGTTCTTACCACGGGTGGCACGTGGACCACTGTCAGGTGGAACTCAGGGCAAATGGGCAAGGTTGTAAGGAGGTACGATAAGAAATGACCAAGGACACAATTCATAAGATATCTGTGGGGCCAAATGTCATATGTAGAAAATGCACCTTAAAATCTATGCAAAAATATGTAAACAAAAACCCTAAATACATATATATACATGGACTGTGCGTATGTGTCTATATGACCTGCAAAGTGGTACTTCACATTATTCCATAGTGGGAAGCGTTGAGACCCGCTGGTATACAGGTCTGTATTTTAAGGGCCAGATTTACTAAGATTTACTAAGTGGAGATGTTGCCCATAGTAACCAAACACAGAAAAAGTGACAGCAGATAAGAGCCACACGGCCCGTCCAGTCTGTCCAGTTGTTTATTTAAAACTTTACTGACCCTAGTCCCTAATTACCCTTAAAGCATAGCAACCAATCAGATCCTAGCTGACATTCTCTAGTATGTAATAAGAAAATGAGAGCTAGAATCTGATTGGTTGCTATGGGCAACATCTCCACTTTTCCTTTCCCCGCAGCTTAGTAAATCCGAGGGTTCCTCTTGGATGCTGCTCTCACCATATTCTTGCCCTTGAAACTGAAAGGTCTGTCCTTCCGATGAACAGGATCGCAGTGTTTGGGGCGCTGAAGGCAGAGAGCTCTCATTGGGCGGAGAGAAGCTGTTCTGCGACGGGACAGAATTCAGCGACAGGCTCATTAGCATCCTGTCCAGCTCGGCGATGGTGTCATCCTTCTGATAGCTGGGCTGCGGCATAAAGAGAAGATAAATAATAATACAATGAAAGCAGACACAGGCGCTGATCCAGACCTCAGCCTCGGCCCGATCACGCTGCGAACCTCGGCATCAGAAGAATCCTGCGCTTACATTTGGGGAATAAGCAGCGTAACTGGTTGCGGCGCTGCATTGTGATTGGCTGCTCTGTGTCTGTACGCCACGTGCCTGATTCGCATAGGAATCCTGAGCTGCTGTTGCATGCACCCAATAGCAGGCCTGGCCAACCTGTGTATCTCCAGGTGTTGTGAAACTACAAGCCCCAGCATGCTTTAAATGTGTAGGCATAGCTAATACCTGAGAAAGCATGCTGGGAGTTGTAGTTTCACAACGCCTGGAGAGCCACGGCTTGGCCAGGCCTGCACCAAAACATCTATTATCCTGGGTTATAGCAGCCTGCAGTGCTGTGCTTGTAGACGAGCGTTCTGCTCCCCGCTCACGAAGCCGCTATCAGCGTGTACAGAACATCGGCGATCCCGTGAATTACCTTGAAGGAGGAAATATACTGCAGACATTGCTCCTCCTTCTCCGCCATCGTGTCCAGCTCCCCTTGATTGTCTTTCAGCTGCAGAGACACTTGCAGAGCCTCCAGCGTGGCACAACGCCGCAGGTGATTCTCGATCTGCTGGCACACCCGGTGCTCGCGGTAATCCTGGATGAACCTCTTGCAGGTCTCTTGTCCATAGAACTTGAGGTGGAGAATCAGATCGCGGTCACCTTGGTTAATCTTTAAGATCTCCAGCGAGTTTGCGGATCCTCCGGAGACCTCTGTGAACGCAGACACAAAATAACGAGTCAAGAAACACAAACACTCCACCAACGTACAAAGACCACAAAGTATAAATCACCACAAGCAAGAAAAGAGTCCGAGGACATGTGCAGAGTGGTGGATAAGTGGAATAACCTCCCATCTGAGGGGGTAGAGGTAACACAGGAGAACAACAAAAGGAAATCCTGAATCTTACACTAAATTGAGGGTCAAATTGGGTTTAGGGTCATTGGGGTAGATCCAGAACTACGTGTGTGCGTACGTATTTTAGCGGTGCGTATTTTCGTACACGTAAGGTCGCTACACTTCCCACGGCACACCCCTTGCACGGACGTATTTTCTCAAATTACGCAAACCCAACCACTACCTTAACTTTTCATAAGATTACCTTTCTGTTAAAAATAATCCTTTGCTTAGCCCATGGGGCATTAATGTGTGTGCTTTACCTGTTGTCTATCATTTATGAGCTATTCATTCCTGTGTATATTAGTCCTAGTGGAACTATTAATAACCCTATTTTATGCCAAATCCATCTAAATTATGCACAGTGCGATCAGAATTAAGCATACAGCTAACAAATACAGAAATGTCTAAAGAATATTTACAACTAATATACATATTTGTAGTGCAATCTAATTACATAGCTTCCACTTATTAAAACAGCTTACAAATATATGATAAGCCACTTCAAGGCTTTTCTGCTTAGGTGGTCCTAACTCTTAACAATGACAGACACAATATTGAATATTATGTGTTTTTAAATTGAAGCTAACTCACCTAGTGGTACCCCTTGTTACATCTAGTGGAAATGTAATATCCTGTATCGCCCCTAGGGGAAATCTTGGACTATTGTGTGCCTCATGGACCTTATCTTAACCTTCCCCTAGGGGCTGTTGTTGGACACTTAATTAAATAATCTTTCACCTGCTCTATCTTCACATATTGGCCCTCCTTTTTACTGAGTGTTTGCTGGTCATTAGTAATTGTTATCCTGAGTTCCTGGTGTGTATGCTCTTTGATCTGCCTGTTATCATGTTGCGCCTTGTATACCAGCTGCCTTCTGTCAGGTGGGAGTCTCTGCACCAATGGCTGTCATTGCAAAATAGGGACAGCCGAAAGCTGCTTTTCGGCTGTCTCTATTTCCAAAGAAAGACATTTTAGATTTTTTTTATGAATGGGTGAGTATATGTTCGTCATACTCACCTATTTCTTTTTGGAAGACGACCAGAGAGGTGAGTAACCCTCTCCGAGGACTCTTAGGCTTAGGGGGAGTGTTAGGGTTAAGGCCATAGAAGGGAGTTTAAGGTCAGGCTGCGGGGAAGAGGGGGTTAAGGTAAGGCTGTGGGGAAGATAGGCTTAGGGTTAGTGTAATAGAAGGGGAGGGTTAGGGTAAGGATTAAGGACCTTTCGGAGCACCATGTTCGGTGCTCCAGGGATCGATTGCTTTGCCTCTTCAAGGCATAAGCAATCATTTTCCCAGGATGTTCGGAACTGGCTGCGAGCGAATGGCCCTATCGAAATAGGGTCGTTCACAATGGGGACTCACACCCCTTTACACATCATAGCTGATCAGTATTTGAGAGCAACTTGTTAATCACATTGCAGCATGGACCTGCCCAGGGGTACACGTGCACCTGTTGTTAGCTGCTATTCTTAAACTCTGCCCCAAGGTGACATTAAAGGTCAATTCCAATGCTGCCAAATTAATGTTATCAGCACAGAGAAAATTTACGATCTTTATTTCCTAAATGACGTTATGTATGAATGACAGCCGGACCTAACACATACATCTAGATATATACCTTTATAACACACACAAAGCGTATACATGATATGAGACTACACGCTGCATAGTCAAATGACATTTATTTTTGCTAGACCATAGAAGCAGGTTTCACAGGACCATGTACCGCAGTGCACATCGCAGTCAGCGTTTCTTCCTTGCAGTAATAAGGAGTAATCCGACACAATCATTTGTGGTCTATGATTTTGGTGCAATATTTTTGGTGCAATTAGCATTATCCCCTTTAATGCGGTTAAATGCTTCCTATCGCCACGTTTTTGTCCCCTTAGCTCAGAGACTTCCAGCTGTCAGAAGCCGATCCACGCTCATTGATTTACCTTTGTTAGTTGAGACAATGGACATAGTGAAACAAGAAGATAAATTGGCACAAAATGATAACAAAAAGTAAACTAGTGACAGATCAGACATAAAATATATCATTTCACTGTATAATGGGAATGAAAAGCTACACAAGCGCCACCCAAGGTGTGGGAGGGAGGGACGGGGGCCATTGTCTGTCTCCTGTGATTTCCTTACTGGGAGTAGCGGCCTGTTCCTGAAAATAGGCAGCGGATTACCAGCTATGACTGAACAGAGCAGTATCTATGGAACAGGCAGAGCTGGATACACACCTATGACAACATACTTCAGATGGTTCTTCTTATTCACGGACGATCACAATGGGCCGTATTCAGAGCTCCAGGCGCATTGCATATGCGCCCGGAGTTTCCTGATGCGTGCTACTGCGCATGCGCAGTCATTTTATAACGTCATCTACGTTGCTTGCGAGCATCCTCTCTCCTAACCATCTGGTGATACGCGTGTGGGTCCCCTATTTCAATATTCGGAACTGGCTGGGATATCGATTGCTTATGCCTTGATGAGTCATAGCAATCGATCCCCAAAGCACTAAACACGGTGCTCCGAAAGGTAAGCAACCCCACTTTAAATACAACCCCCCGCCTACTTCACGTATTTCAGACGTATTTTGGACGCACGTAAAATTGGTATTTACGTGACACATACGTGAATGGCCCATACGTTCACAATTACGCTACGTTACTGAGCGTAATTTCTATGGTGCGCATGCGCAGTACTTACCAAAAGGCGATTTTACGTCTCCGCCACACGTAAATTTGCTCCGAAGCGTTGTTCTGGATCAGGCCCAATGCAATCAAAATCGGAAACGGCCCTATCGAAATAGGGTCATTCTAAGCGGGGACCCTCTCCCACTACAACAGCACCTTATACACAAGCCCAAAAATAAAAAGGACATACTATACGTAGAGGTCATTCAAACACAATGATAAAACAGATTACCCATCAATGCACTGAGAACAAATCATTCATATTACTACCTTCTGAAGGAGGTTCCCTGTGACAATCATGACATCAAAAATAAAAATAATAAAAATACGATTGTTAGTGAATAGCAGAAACACAGCGCAAAATACGACACGCTCTCTCTATTGTGCAAACGCATCTATCCGGCCTGTACACAATTCCACGGGTTTATTCAACACAAAAGGCCGGATTCAGAGCACTGACTGCATTGCATATGCGCTCGGTGTTTTCCAACCTGAGATAATGCGCATGTGCAGCATCTCAAGTGCTCTGAATCCGGCCCAAAGACACTCCATATAGGGGAACCATAGATACCCTTTCAATGCACAGCGGAAAGTATAAAATCAATTTTAGAAAAATGTGCTCAATGTGGGTTCACATAAGGTCAACGGTACAAGACAAATAGTTAAAAAAAAAAAAAACATAAAACACATTAATTTGGTGCTGAAAATCTAAATAGAGCCTTAAATCTGAATATACAGCTTTATATCCAATCTTCTGTATAAAGGTAGAAAAAAATAGAAAAAAACCTCAAATCTCAGATTTTAGAACAGATAAAGCCTTTACATTTTTATATATACAATACATTCAAACACAATAATTGCCAATTTGATCCTTCTTATTGCACTTCCCTATACATTAAAATTTGGTGCATAACTGAATTTTGATCATTGAGCTACCAAGGCACGTTAGAATAACCGATTCATCATTACGGCCTCAGTCCTCCGTAAATAAGGGTCGTCCCATCGCTCTCATAATTGACATAAGTCATAAATTGGATTAAATTGCGCAGTTCCCGACAAATGAAGCTTGAATCGAGGGCTCGTCAGGTCTAGAGGGTCACACACTTCCCTACAAAGAAGATGAACTTTGCAGATGCGTCCAGCGGTGACGAGAAGACGCCGAGCCTCTGTTATCATCAGAGCAGGGGGGACGGGAGGCAGATATTTCCGCCGCTGTGTAGACATATCGATTCATGCGGATTATATTAACGATTGCAATGTGTCATCACGAGATGGAAGCTGGAGGCACTTTCTAAAAAGACGCAAGTAAGCTCCAATTGCACTTTACGCACGTCTGGAATTAGAGGCTGAAATGAGCTCTACAAATTAGGTTCAGGAGAGGAGCATATATTGTGGGTCATACATGAGAACACAGCCAATCACATCACTGGATATTGGTTCCACCCAACAAATGACTCCACCCACTGGTTGCTGAACGTGTTTTACATTTACAGATAGACAAAGCAGAGAGGGATGAAATACCCTGTGAGAGCAGAGGTCTGCCTGCATACAGGATATCAATTCCAAATGATGCGTCTAGGACCCGGATCCAGAGCTATTTTTTTTCCAGCTTTTTTTTTTTTAGGTGGGAGCACAATGGGATATCGCTAAGATAAGCAGCGGATTGTCGCACATTCTAGTCAGGCACCAAGTAGTGCTGTGGATCGCTGTCCTGTGACGCCATGAACATGTATAAACACGCCCCCTGCTTTACAGTGCTGCAAAAAATTAAGTGGGGGTGGGGCTTGATGAGCCAATCCGTATCACTGCGCTCTGCTGTGGGTAAAGAGGATGCCCAGGAGCGGTGTCTGAATTTCAGGAGTCTCCTGCAACACTGGGGAGAGTTGGGAAGTCTGCATTAAACACGGCAGTAGAGGTGCCTTAGATTTGGTGCGTCACGCGGAAAGGATGGGCCATGAACCAAAAATATGGCAAATGCTTGGTGCGTAGCGTCTGCTGTGACCCCTCTGCCTCAGCTCACGCTGGGAACAAACTTACAAAGGTGCTGTACGCCAGTGATCGTTAAATAAAATACGGCCCTCAAAGATTACATGAGAGGAGAGCGTCATGGCGGGTTCCTCGTCACACAGTTTACAGAGAGATTAAACCAAGTTCCTTCCTCGGACTCCTCGTCCAATCAGTTTGCTGGCAACGATAGAAGGTCCTCCGCCAAAGTATTCAGATCGTTATCCACCAGCGCCTCCACGAGTCTCTGTAACGTGGCTTTCTTCCCCTCGCAGTCAGTGAACCGTCGCAGCATCTGATAGGCCTGCTCGTATAAACCGTCTCGGTCGTACTGATACGCCAGGTTCTCGATGTCGTGTTCCTCCAAAGCGCGACATCTCAGCGATCGGCCCACTTTCTTCCACACTTTGCCGACCTTTTTGGCAAACAGCTGGTGATGTGCAGGCGTCAGAGACCTGTCGGCTGAAAGATCAGGAGTCATTACTAACGCGGGAGCGGGAGATAAAGGGTTAAACGTGGGAAATGGGGGAACATGAGCGTACATCCATGTTGTATCTAGACAACACCCCAAAATACAAGACGAGGAACACAAGAATCAATCAACATCACGAAATCACCGACCAACAATAACATCATTATACCTGGTGACAACACTAAAGAGTTTTATCGTGTAGAGCGGGTGGTTCTTACCACGGGTGCCACGTGGACCACTGTCAGGCGGAACTCAGGGCAATTGGGCAAGGTTGTAAGGAGGTACGATAAGAAATGACCAAGGACACAATTAATAAGATATCTGTGGGGCCAAATGTCATATGTAGAAAATGCACCTTAAAATCTATGCAAAAATAGGTAAACAAAAACCCTAAATATATATATATGGGCTGTGCGTATGTGTCTATATGATCGGCAAAGTGGTACTTCACATTATTCCATAGTGGGATACGTTGAGACCCGCTGGTATACAGTTCTGTATTTTAAGGGCCAGATTTACTAAGTGGGGATGTTGCCCATAGCGACCAAACAGAGAAAGTGACGGCAGATAAGAGCCACACGGCCCTTCCAGTTGTTTATTTAAAACTATACTGACCCTAGTCCCTAATTACCCTTAAAGCATAGCAATCAATCAGATCCTAGCTGACATTTTCTAGTATGTAATAAGAAAATGAGACCTAGAATCTGATTGGTTGCTATGGGCAACATCTCCACTTTTCCTTCTTCGCAGCTTAGTAAATCTGGCCCTGAGGGTTCCTCTTGGATGCTGCTCTCACCATATTCTTGCCCTTGAAACTGAAAGGTCTGTCCTTCCGATGAACAGGATCGCAGTGTTTGGGGCGCTGAAGGCAGAGAGCTCTCATTGGGCGGAGAGAAGCTGTTCTGCGAGGGGACAGAATTCAGTGACAGGCTCATTAGCATCCTGTCCAGCTCAGCGATGGTGTCGTCCTTCTGATAGCTGGGCTGCGGCATAAAGAGAAGATAAATAATAATACAATGAAAGCAGACACAGGCGCTGATCCAGACCTCAGCCTCGGCCCGATCACGCTGCGAACCTCGGCATCAGAAGAATCCTGCGCTTACATTTGGGGAATAAGCAGCGTAACTGGTTGCGGCGCTGCATTGTGATTGGCTGCTCTGTGTCTGTACGCCACGTGCCTGATTCGCATAGGAATACTGAGATAGCTGATCCAGAGCCTCGGCCCGATCACGCTGCGAACCTCGGCATCAGAAGAATCCTGCGCTTACATTTGGGGAATAAGCAGCGTAACTGGTTGCGGCGCTGCATTGTGATTGGCTGCTCTGCTCTGGTACGCCACGTGCCTGATTCGCATAGGAATCCTGAGCTGCTGTTGCATGCACCCAATAGCAGGCCTGGCCAACCTGTGTCTCTCCAGATGCTGTGAAACTACAAATCGCAGCATGGTTTAACTGCATAGGTATAGCTAATACATTATAAAGAATTCTAGGACTTGTAGTTTCGGAACCCCTGGAGAGCCATTGGTTGGCTAGAACTAACCTATAGTGACTAGGAAGGCCATAATTCTCCAATGTTACTTTGAATAATCCTACCTGCAGCTAATAGACAGGACTAATATACTAACCAGATAATTGGTTGCATCAATAATGCATCCTAATTATGTTGCATTTAATTTAAAGAAATTTTAATTTCCTGGTCTAGAGATTTTTGTTTTCTGTACAGCATAGATAAATAAAATGTGAGACCCAGGACACATTGTTTACTAAATGGAAGAAATAATAATAATAATAATAATAATAATAAAAATAATAATAATAATGCACTTAAATGTGCCCCAAAGCTTCTCTCCTCAGCTTTAGGGCCAGATTTACTAAGCTGCCGGTTTGAAAAAGTGGACATGTTGCTCATAGCAACCAATCAGATTCTAGCTCTCATTTTCCTGTTACATACTAGAAAATGTCAGCTAGAATCTGATTGGCTGCTATGGTCAACATCTCCACTTTTCCAAACTCGAGGAGAGATGGTCAGACCTGTGTATACACTGTACAGATATCTGTGTATACTGCACAGGAGATGATAGGAGAGATGGTCAGACCTGTGTATACACTGTACAGATATCTGTGTATACTGCACAGGAGATGATAGGAGAGATGGTCAGACCTGTGTATACACTGTACAGATATCTGTGTATACTGCACAGGAGATGATAGGAGAGATGGTCAGACCTGTGTATACACTGTACAGATATCTGTGTATACTGCACAGGAGATGATAGGAGAGATGGTCAGACCTGTGTATACACTGTACAGATATCTGTGTATACTGCACAGGAGATGATAGGAGAGATGGTCAGACCTGTGTATACACTGTACAGATATCTGTGTATACTGCACAGGAGATGATAGGAGAGATGGTCAGACCTGTGTATACACTGTACAGATATCTGTGTATACTGCACAGGAGATGATAGGAGAGATGGTCAGACCTGTGTATACACTGTACAGATATCTGTGTATACTGCACAGGAGATGATAGGAGAGATGGTCAGACCTGTGTATACACTGTACAGATATCTGTGTATACTGCACAGGAGATGATAGGAGAGATGGTCAGACCTGTGTATACACTGTACAGATATCTGTGTATACTGCACAGGAGATGATAGGAGAGATGGTCAGACCTGTGTATACACTGTACAGATATCTGTGTATACTGCACAGGAGATGATAGGAGAGATGGTCAGACCTGTGTATACACTGTACAGATATCTGTGTATACTGCACAGGAGATGATAGGAGAGATGGTCAGACCTGTGTATACACTGTACAGATATCTGTGTATACTGCACAGGAGATGATAGGAGAGATGGTCAGACCTGTGTATACACTGTACAGATATCTGTGTATACTGCACAGGAGATGATAGGAGAGATGGTCAGACCTGTGTATACACTGTACAGATATCTGTGTATACTGCACAGGAGATGATAGGAGAGATGGTCAGACCTGTGTATACACTGTACAGATATCTGTGTATACTGCACAGGAGATGATAGGAGAGATGGTCAGACCTGTGTATACACTGTACAGATATCTGTGTATACTGCACAGGAGATGATAGGAGAGATGGTCAGACCTGTGTATACACTGTACAGATATCTGTGTATACTGCACAGGAGATGATAGGAGAGATGGTCAGACCTGTGTATACACTGTACAGATATCTGTGTATACTGCACAGGAGATGATAGGAGAGATGGTCAGACCTGTGTATACACTGTACAGATATCTGTGTATACTGCACAGGAGATGATAGGAGAGATGGTCAGACCTGTGTATACACTGTACAGATATCTGTGTATACTGCACAGGAGATGATAGGAGAGATGGTCAGACCTGTGTATACACTGTACAGATATCTGTGTATACTGCACAGGAGATGATAGGAGAGATGGTCAGACCTGTGTATACACTGTACAGATATCTGTGTATACTGCACAGGAGATGATAGGAGAGATGGTCAGACCTGTGTATACACTGTACAGATATCTGTGTATACTGCACAGGAGATGATAGGAGAGATGGTCAGACCTGTGTATACACTGTACAGATATCTGTGTATACTGCACAGGAGATGATAGGAGAGATGGTCAGACCTGTGTATACACTGTACAGATATCTGTGTATACTGCACAGGAGATGATAGGAGAGATGGTCAGACCTGTGTATACACTGTACAGATATCTGTGTATACTGCACAGGAGATGATAGGAGAGATGGTCAGACCTGTGTATACACTGTACAGATATCTGTGTATACTGCACAGGAGATGATAGGAGAGATGGTCAGACCTGTGTATACACTGTACAGATATCTGTGTATACTGCACAGGAGATGATAGGAGAGATGGTCAGACCTGTGTATACACTGTACAGATATCTGTGTATACTGCACAGGAGATGATAGGAGAGATGGTCAGACCTGTGTATACACTGTACAGATATCTGTGTATACTGCACAGGAGATGATAGGAGAGATGGTCAGACCTGTGTATACACTGTACAGATATCTGTGTATACTGCACAGGAGATGATAGGAGAGATGGTCAGACCTGTGTATACACTGTACAGATATCTGTGTATACTGCACAGGAGATGATAGGAGAGATGGTCAGACCTGTGTATACACTGTACAGATATCTGTGTATACTGCACAGGAGATGATAGGAGAGATGGTCAGACCTGTGTATACACTGTACAGATATCTGTGTATACTGCACAGGAGATGATAGGAGAGATGGTCAGACCTGTGTATACACTGTACAGATATCTGTGTATACTGCACAGGAGATGATAGGAGAGATGGTCAGACCTGTGTATACACTGTACAGATATCTGTGTATACTGCACAGGAGATGATAGGAGAGATGGTCAGACCTGTGTATACACTGTACAGATATCTGTGTATACTGCACAGGAGATGATAGGAGAGATGGTCAGACCTGTGTATACACTGTACAGATATCTGTGTATACTGCACAGGAGATGATAGGAGAGATGGTCAGACCTGTGTATACACTGTACAGATATCTGTGTATACTGCACAGGAGATGATAGGAGAGATGGTCAGACCTGTGTATACACTGTACAGATATCTGTGTATACTGCACAGGAGATGATAGGAGAGATGGTCAGACCTGTGTATACACTGTACAGATATCTGTGTATACTGCACAGGAGATGATAGGAGAGATGGTCAGACCTGTGTATACACTGTACAGATATCTGTGTATACTGCACAGGAGATGATAGGAGAGATGGTCAGACCTGTGTATACACTGTACAGATATCTGTGTATACTGCACAGGAGATGATAGGAGAGATGGTCAGACCTGTGTATACACTGTACAGATATCTGTGTATACTGCACAGGAGATGATAGGAGAGATGGTCAGACCTGTGTATACACTGTACAGATATCTGTGTATACTGCACAGGAGATGATAGGAGAGATGGTCAGACCTGTGTATACACTGTACAGATATCTGTGTATACTGCACAGGAGATGATAGGAGAGATGGTCAGACCTGTGTATACACTGTACAGATATCTGTGTATACTGCACAGGAGATGATAGGAGAGATGGTCAGACCTGTGTATACACTGTACAGATATCTGTGTATACTGCACAGGAGATGATAGGAGAGATGGTCAGACCTGTGTATACACTGTACAGATATCTGTGTATACTGCACAGGAGATGATAGGAGAGATGGTCAGACCTGTGTATACACTGTACAGATATCTGTGTATACTGCACAGGAGATGATAGGAGAGATGGTCAGACCTGTGTATACACTGTACAGATATCTGTGTATACTGCACAGGAGATGATAGGAGAGATGGTCAGACCTGTGTATACACTGTACAGATATCTGTGTATACTGCACAGGAGATGATAGGAGAGATGGTCAGACCTGTGTATACACTGTACAGATATCTGTGTATACTGCACAGGAGATGATAGGAGAGATGGTCAGACCTGTGTATACACTGTACAGATATCTGTGTATACTGCACAGGAGATGATAGGAGAGATGGTCAGACCTGTGTATACACTGTACAGATATCTGTGTATACTGCACAGGAGATGATAGGAGAGATGGTCAGACCTGTGTATACACTGTACAGATATCTGTGTATACTGCACAGGAGATGATAGGAGAGATGGTCAGACCTGTGTATACACTGTACAGATATCTGTGTATACTGCACAGGAGATGATAGGAGAGATGGTCAGACCTGTGTATACACTGTACAGATATCTGTGTATACTGCACAGGAGATGATAGGAGAGATGGTCAGACCTGTGTATACACTGTACAGATATCTGTGTATACTGCACAGGAGATGATAGGAGAGATGGTCAGACCTGTGTATACACTGTACAGATATCTGTGTATACTGCACAGGAGATGATAGGAGAGATGGTCAGACCTGTGTATACACTGTACAGATATCTGTGTATACTGCACAGGAGATGATAGGAGAGATGGTCAGACCTGTGTATACACTGTACAGATATCTGTGTATACTGCACAGGAGATGATAGGAGAGATGGTCAGACCTGTGTATACACTGTACAGATATCTGTATATACTGCACAGGAGATGATAGGAGAGACGGTCAGACCTGTGTATACACTGTACAGATATCTGTCTATACTGCACAGGAGATGATAGGAGAGACGGTCAGACCTGTGTATACACTGTACATATATCTGTCTATACTGCACAGGAGATGATAGGAGAGACGGTCAGACCTGTGTATACACTGTACAGATATCTGTCTATACTGCACAGGAGATGATAGGAGAGACGGTCAGACCTGTGTATACACTGTACATATATCTGTCTATACTGCACAGGAGATGATAGGAGAGACGGTCAGACCTGTGTATACACTGTACAGATATCTGTCTATACTGCACAGGAGATGATAGGAGAGACGGTCAGACCTGTGTATACACTGTACATATATCTGTCTATACTGCACAGGAGATGATAGGAGAGACGGTCAGACCTGTGTATACACTGTACAGATATCTGTCTATACTGCACAGGAGATGATAGGAGAGACGGTCAGACCTGTGTATACACTGTACATATATCTGTCTATACTGCACAGGAGATGATAGGAGAGACGGTCAGACCTGTGTATACACTGTACATATATCTGTCTATACTGCACAGGAGATGATAGGAGAGACGGTCAGACCTGTGTATACACTGTACAGATATCTGTCTATGCTGCACAGGAGATGCCATAAGAGGCAGACTGAAGGTTGTACCTGTGTACACACACCTGTCTGACATTGTACCATCGGCGATCGTGATTTTTGGGACATTCATAAAACTAAATCATCCACGGTCACCTGTTTTATCCCGTCCAATCATGATCCTGGGAACACACACACTCTTGTGATATAGCCTCAAATAACCATTAAATAATCATCCTTATAATTGCATAGGTGTGTACCCAGCTTCAGTGCCCTGAAATGATTCTGAGCAGCCTCCTAGGTGTACTTCACATTTCCATATATTTGGGTTGTGACATTCTGCACCAGATCCTAAGATATGATGGTGCAGTGACAGAGGTTGTACGTGGAGCACTTGTTACTAGTCCCCATGTCATTAGACATCTCAGAAGGCAAAGACAACGATGATCTGTCACACAAGGAAGTAAGGTCAGTATTGCAGTGTAATACCTGGAATCAGCCTGTCTGCTACTGACCTAATTTACCAAGTATACATCTGATAAACCAAACCACAGCTCCAAGTCACCACAGGTATAAACACACACTCACCGTTACATTGACAGCAACAGTAAACATACTATACACAACCAGCATGGCAAATGCTGGTCTACACGCCAAGGGCCAGATTCACTAAGCTGCATGATAGCAAAAGTGGAGAAGTTACCCATAGCAACCAATCATAATCTAGCTGACATTTTCTAGCATGCAATAGGAAAGCTAGAATCTGATCGGTTGCTATGGGCAACATCTCCACTTTTCATTTCACGCAGCTTAGTAAATGTGGCCCCATAGGTGGACTGATCCAGAATTAGGAGTAACAGGAGGAAATAAAGGAGCAAATCTGCTCATTGGCGAATCCATATTAAACGGCACAGGTGGAGCAAATTTAACACTGAATGAATAGGGGAGTGATGTTTTGTTGTTCAACTCTAAATTAGAGTTTAAAATATAAATAAAGCTGTTCAGTATTGCTGTTAAAGAAGCAAAATCTGACAGAACTTGCCCTTCAAGTAAAAATCTTTCATTCATCTGCCGTCTCACATTGCAACATGGTTTGTCCTGGGGCAGATTTGCACCTTCTTGTACAGTAAATCATTCGCGCACCACTGTGTATGATGCTGCCGGCAAGTTGCAGCGGACGGGGTTGGCCAAGATCTCTGTCTGCACGCTATCCGAAGATATTGGCTCCGGCCGCCTCCCATCCGCCACAAGGCCCGGGAACAGAAATCTTGGGACCCGGTACACTCATGTTTTTGGGGGCCCCCATCCCTCCTCAATAGTGTCTGCAGCAGTGGATTGCAGGGGTCCCTCCGAACCTCGGGGTCCGTCACAGCTGTCTCCCTTGTCGCCGGACCTGCTCGCCACTACTACTCACCGATAGCATCACATACAGAGCCGCAGGGCGATAGCGATATACCGTCGAAGGCGTCTATAAAGTAGTGGCGGCAGGGGGTCAGCTGAAGTCAGGGTCGAGCGCTGCTTATAAACAACTAATCAGCCGCTGTCGGTTAGCGCACGCACAATTTAGATACTTTTGCACAATTCAGATACTTTTGCACAAATGACCTGCACATACGCCAAAAGAGGATAGGGAACCCCTGAGTGGGCTTTGCCCCAGGCCCCTCCATTTATAAGGGCCCTGCCAGCATTACTCCTAACCCTGGATCCGCCCCAGAATGTCACCCTGTACTAGTCCTATCAGCAGAAGCCAGGGAACTACAACTCCCAGCATGCTCTAACAGGCCTGAGCCTAGAGAACACCGGGCGGAGCATGCTGGGAGTTGTAGTTCCACAACGCCTGGAGAGCCGTGGGTTGGCCAGGGAAGCTCTATCGCCCAAAGACCCCCATCCTATAGCCCCCCTGCCCCCAGTCCTCACCCACCCGGGGGACAGCCCCCCCGTACATGGAGCCGGTTACCTGTCTCCCGGGAGCCTGTCCGCCCCTCCGCCCTGGAATGCGCCGCTCAGCCGGCCAGAGACACTGAGAGCGCGCGCATCGACCCGCCCACTTAACCCTTGCACCGCCGCCGAGGCCGAAAACCCCCTTCTTCTCTTCCAACTGACCCGTCACTAAAGGCGACCCCACACACCTCTCTGCCCGGCATCTCACCCCAGCTCCTTCCTCCTGTCACGACATGTTGTTTTGTCGCGTCTGTCTCCCGGCACCTGATGCCATCCAGCGGCATATGGGTTAATGGGACGGCGCCCCCTCCTGCTCTCGACACATTCAGGAAGCGTAAGGAAGAGTATTTGCATGCCGGCGCTGATTGGTGGCGTGCTGACAGAGGGGCGGGTTCAGGAGATTGTGGTCCTCCAATCCGGGTAGGTGATGATCTAGGTTAGGTTGTTCCGGGTTTGGTTGACGCGTTCCACATAGTGAAGTGCTGTGTAGCACATGTACTGCTGGAGAGGCTGCTACATCCGGGTCTTGCCAGGCATGGAGGCTGCTGGGTAAATTAAGGTAATAGGGGTAATAAGGGTAATTGCAGATAGAGGACCCTCTCTGGTTGCCTGATCCTTCTTTTTGAGCATTGAGGCCATATCTGTCCCTATGCAATTGCCAGGAAAACCCCTTCCATATGTTGTGCATGAGAAATCATGCTGCATTCAGACATAAACGTGTCCAGCAGCAAAATGCCTGACTGACCTGGCAAAACAGAGGCACCAATAACCATTCATCATGGTCTGAGTCTGCATAGAGCTGCTCACCTGCTGGGGTTGGCTGTGTTATGGTTGCATATGTGTTGCTGAGTGGAGGGGAAGGATTGGTCTAGAACTGGTCAACCTGTGGCTTTCAGGGAGTTGTGAAACTACTACAAGTCTCAGCATGCTTTGTCAGGGATCAGCTATGTCTATGCAGACAAAGCATGCTGGTACTTGTAGTATCACAACACCTGGAGAGCCGAAGGATTGGCCAGTTCATTGGGTACACATGTAATTATGGCAGATATATCTGCCCAGGACTGTGTATGTGATCTGCTCACACCATGATTTTCCTGTTTATTTTCCTGCAGGTTACTGACATTTATGTGATTTTGCTCTGTCTTGAAGGGATGGCGGCGTCTCCTTCCTATGGCCAACGGGTGCTGCTGGGATTTAAGGATGCCAAGATAGGAGACAAATGTTCATCGTGGGATGTCAGCAAGATAGGTGGCGTACCGGTGAGGGCTTCTCGTGTGTCAGTTGCGTCGTTAGAACTGTAACTGGCATCCAGTTCACAGCAGTAAATCAGTATTCATCCAATGCCCAGGATTGCTGTAGTGTTGATAGGTGTTCCAGTCTCCAGAAGGGAGAAACAGTATACTGTTTTCTTTTATTAAAGGAAGAGGTTTATTAGAACATGAGGACATGTACAAACTGGAGGGTGATTGGTTCAGAGGAAATGTGAAACAAATGACTGAAAGGGAGGTTGAGGTTCTGTACGCTGCTATGAAAGTCAGATTTTCCAAATACAGCCGGCTCTGTTTTGAAAATCTGCCTAATTAGAAAGTTCTTCAAATAAATGTATTTTTTGGCAGCTTACCCATAAGTTGTCTTTCCAACCCCCAGCACAGCACCCGACTGAACAGGTTAGTGTAGAAGGGGAGACTTAGGGTTAGGCTGTCGGGAGGGGATCCAGCGTAGATGGGGGGGAAGGCTAGGGTCTAAGGGAGGATTAGGGTGAAGATTAGGATACGTGTTGAGGAAATACTCACCAGTCGTTGCTTGGGATTCCTCCTGGGGATCACGCCGGCTTTCTCAGCGGCGTGCCACACCCGAATAACCTACCATAGGAGTTGGTAGTAGATAACACAGTAGAACAATTTAAATATGCTGAGATAAATATGATGAGATTCTAAATATACAAAATTTTGGGTCCAGGTTCAGTATAGTTAAAAAATAAAAAAGATAAGACTATGGGTCATGTGGTTCTTATCGGGCATCATTTTCAATGTTTAAAATCCATTTTTTTGGAAGTTTCATTTAATTCCTATTAAAAAGTGCAGCATTATCTGTTCAGTGACTCCATATCTGTATGTAAGTATAAACATGAACGATCCTGTCCTATTAATGGTTGTTTCTTTTGGCAGGACACTCCTCCCCACGTCACCCTTCTCTTTCCATCTTGCCCCCTGTGTTCTGCAGTACTCTGTCATGTGGTCCAGGTGTACTGCCCCCTGGAGGGCTCCCAGTATCACCGCGTCATCCATGTATTTGCCTGCAGTAACCAGCCGTGCTGGGGCAAGCCTGGAAGGTAATGGACTTGTAGAATGATAAAGCTGCTCTACATCTTATCTTACCTGAAATGGAGCCTCTGATAGGGGGTGGGGGCCTATCCAGTGCATGATACGTGGATAACGTATGTTCATATACTTCATGCATGATAAGCAGCTGTTATAAGACCATGAAAAATGAATGGGGATGGGTGTGGTTATGCAAAATAGTGGGTGTGGCTTTGCAAAGGTGGGCCCTATCCAGGTTTCCATACAGTGGAAACGCCCACTTGTTATCTCAACCCCGCCCCTATGTCTTTTGTCTGGATGGGTATGCAGTGAGCGGGAACACCTTTACAGTCACCTGACTAAGAGGGAACACCCACTTGTCACCCAAGCCCCACCCTTTTGTCCAGGCTCATTGCTCTTATGGATCCAGACTTATGCTTGTAAGTGACCATTTAATGATGCCTTTTTTTCTCTTCCATGGCGCAGCTGGGTGGCGTTACGATCGCAGTGCCTTGAAGGACACAGAGCGCAGACTGCGCAGCCCTCGTCACGGCAGGTACGTCAGCCCATCTTCCCGCGTACGGGTTTTATGACATGCGTGTAAGGGTGGACGCACTCGCTGACTGTTCATGTGTTCTATGCAGGATGTCCAGATGGCGGCTGCAGACTGGGGAGTAGATGCTGATAACTGGGGGTGTGATGATGAGGACTCGGCGCCCTCCGTGTCTCCCGTCACAAGTCTCCCGCCAGCGCCCCCGCAGATTGACTGCGCCTCTCAGCTCCAGAATCTCTCTCTCGTGGACAGATCGCAGCCGGTCCGGGCATGTGACTCCGTGTTTCAGCCTTATTATATGGCGGTGGCTGAGGAGGAGGATTGGGAGTGGGACGCGGATCTGGAGCACGCTTGTCGGCTTCTTCGGGAGTACGAGCAGCGAGAGGAGAACATCATGGAGGATACGGGAGGGTGAGGCCTTCTCTTGCCCCTGGTGTACATGCACTCCCTGCCGGCACAGGGTTATAGAGCGGGGGCATAGAGGCAATATTAACTGGTGAGCAGGGTATAGGAGGGAGATGATGGTGGTCTGTAGGGGGTATATGAGAGATGATGGTGGTGCGTAGGGGGTACATGAGGGGGATGAGGGTGGTGTGTAGGGG